>JAOVYX010022503.1:0-14547 GCA_035668315.1 Drosera spatulata
CCCTCTACCACAAAAAATACAACAGTTGTCTAATTTGGATGTCCCAGGAAAATTACAACATATTTGAAAACCATTTTCTACAAAACTACCAAAACACCCCAGCATGTCATTCAGGTATACTACATGATCTCAGTCCAAATTACCATTTTCCTAGTAAATTATCATCCTCGATAAGACGCAATCATGAAACTAATAGACTAAACCATACATCAATCTCGAATTCCGACAGACAAATGCCATACCAAATTATCGAAAAAAAACAAAACAAAACAAATGCTATACCATAAACAACCGAATAATCACTTGTGAGCACATCGCCGCAAGCTCCACCACCAACAGGACAAAGGGCTTCAGTGTTAGACAACTTCAGATAAGTCAAGTAACTCGTCTCCAAAAACCCTAACCCCCCAATCCCCGCACACCAATTGTATAACGAAACCCCAGACGAAGAGATCGACGAAGAAGATGATAAAGAACTTGTTGAGCCATCTTGGGCTGATGTCAATTTGGAAGAATCATCATCAGCACCACCACCATGGGTTTGTTTTGGGATGCAGTTGCTGGGTCGAAACACAACGAACCCAGTTCTTGAATTCATCGTCTGCGGTGAAATTAAAGCGGAAATGAGACAAGGAGATGATGGGAAACTACTGGGTGAAAAAGGGTACAGGGAGAGTTACCTTGAGAGGAAAGCGCGAGATGAGGAGAGGAGGGAGATGTGGAGATGGCGATTTGAGATAACAGGTCACCATTTTTGGGCTTCCTCGAGGGTGGAATGTGTTTTGGGGTTTGGGATAGTGTTTCGGTGCTCTACTCGATTCTTCATTCGCTCGTAGGATTGTGAGGTTAATTTTCCCCTGAAATATTTGCACCACAATAAACAAGGAAACAAGGGTGAAAGGATAAAGACAGACTGTTGTGAAAGGATAAACCAGAGACGTTAATGGCTTAATTTTTATTGGGTTCAATTTAGATCATTATTATTCGATTTTGATTATTTGCTTTGTAATCGGTTTTTTTAAAACGATTTGTAATCGATTTTTAATTAGAAGGTTATGGATTTTTGTTAAACGGTTTGTAGTCTGTTCATAATTTATTCTAATTGATTTCTAATCGATTTTAATCGGTTATTCGATTAAACGAATCAATTAAACGATTCAAAATCGTCGGTTAATCGATTTTGAACCGAACCAAACCGATTAACTAATCAGTTATATTTTCAAAATCAAAACCGGATCAATTATTAAATGATTAATCAATTTCGGTTAATCGATTTCGATTTTGTTTTAACATCCTTAATTGTGATTGTGCTTTAGATGGCACAAAGATTACTTTGTTTTAATGAGTTGGAAATATATCAAGTCTTTACTTAGTATGGTATGATACTATGTCATTGTGGACCAAATATCATCTTGAATCCAGTATCAAATAAGAATGACATACTCTCTTCGTCTCATAAAAAGTACTCTCTTAATTTCAAAAAGATTATAATTTTTTGATCGGACAAATGTTACGATAAAAATTTTGACCAACGTTACGGGACGATCGAACATTGTTTTTTGAGAAAATATCGTAAAATGTTAATGATAATAAACGCTATACTATAATCATGTGCTAATAGAAAAATTAAATCATGTGGTTTATATGAGTAACGAAACTCCTCAAATTACGTATTGAATAATACAATAAGAGAGAAATGTTATAATTATGAGATGGAGTACAATACAACGTTTGTCCACATAAACAATAAGCTGGACGCGTTACAAATGGTTTGTGATATGGCCAAACAATATTTTTTTATGAAATCATCGTGAAATATTAAAGATATTTTAAATTACACATTATAATATAATCTCGTGTCAAAATAAACTTCATAACAAGCTGATGATTGCAATGAAGTCGTAACAATGTAACCGTACTGAAAAATGCGATTGGAGTACGCTCACCATATAAAAGGGAGCAAAGTGTAGCGAATCGTACTACTTACCTGACAGGCAATAGAGTCGTTTAGTGATAAAAAATAATACATTAAAATGTATGATGAATAATATCGTCACTACGGAATATACTCCCTCCGTTTTAAAATGATCGTAACGTTTGACCTCACACACGTGTCGATGCAAAGTTTGATATGCGTGTAACTACGATCAAACGTACTTTTTTGTAAAGTTATCGTGAAACCTAGTACATATTGCTGAACAGTCAGACGTGATTTGATATAAAAATGAGATTTGTATTCATAAATATGAAATAACGCAAAATACGCATATATTGTGATTATTATGGAACGGAGGGAGTAATTATTATGGACAGAGTTAATATCAAATTAATTCCTTGCACAAATATGTGTGGCCATATTGTTTTCCTTGTTCTGAACGTTTGGCATAGTATCGTAATATGATTTCAATATTGTTTTCCTTGCACTAATTAGAAACTTTTCAATATGTTTTCAAATTACTGAAATACACTCATGTTTGTTCCATCTACAATAACTCACATTGCCATAATTATAAAATATAAAAAAATTATCAAAATTTAACACATATATAAAAATCAATACGAATTAAATCGTTGCTAGATGGGTTAACTTAACTACATTGTTGAATAACTGAAGAGGAAAAAAAGGTCGCAACGACTGTAATTTTATTGACTTTAACCTTACTCGCACTTTTTTAAAAAATCAATTATTTTTAATTTTTTGTAACTTGAATTTTTTTTAAAAATAGAGACCGTTGTGTTTTAATTTTGTAAGGGTTGTCGCGAATATAACTGGAGTTGCTGCAAGCCTACTATCCCCACATCTCCTAAAGATTAATTTTTATAGGATGATAAGAAAATAATTTTTTTATGTCTGATGAATCAAGAAATCTTTTTTTAATACTTTCTTCATCTTATACTAATTGCATCATTGTTCATTTAAAATTAATTATAATATTTTTATATTTGAAATATTTTATGTGATTAGACAGTTAAAAAGGATAAAAAAAGAAGAATTGTGTGATTGAAAATTAAAAATCAAAAACCAAAAATCAAAAATATAAATCTAAATTTATCTATATAAAATAAATATTATAATTATAATGAAACGTAGTGAACATTTTTTAGATGTATAATAGAATAATCACAGTCAATTGAACCAACCATTGGCATCCCATACGCTATTTATTTGAAGTATACTCGGAGCTTATATGACAACTGTCCTGCCCAAGTTCTGTCTATTTGTAAAATACAAAGTAGTAATTCTCAACAATCTACTGCCTGAATCTTTGGGTAGAGATCAATAATTCTCAAACATGTAGAACCTTATTCTTTGGAGAGATTAATAATTCTCAAACATCTAGAACCTTATTCTTTAGGCAAAGATTACTCTTATCGAGTCATTCACTACTCAAACAATGATTTGCATAAGCAGCAGTACACTTAATATAAGAATTTATTAGTTGCATCTTAATGTACGCTGTTCTTCACTTATAAAAAGGTAACATGCCCGATATGATTGCGGTCAAGCAGGAGAACAATTTACTAATAGTGTTGAATTTTTACAACATAAGTAATCTATAGTTTGAAAATAAATTCATCCCTACCAATCAAGAGCATCCAGAATATCTTTATCCAAAAAAGAAAAAGAAAAAAAGAACATCCAGTATATCATATGATTATTGTCATTTCAACATATATGATCTTTTTTTTTTCTAGCTTTGGATGATTACAAACTAGTTTTGTCAAGAAAATGCTGGTTCAATTAATTTTAAGTACGTATGGGCCTGTCTCGTGTATCCTATGGTATCTTCAAAATTAATTCATGCGTAGATTCTTCAAATGTATGAGCAAGGATTATCTTTTTTTTCGTATGCGTGCATCATATATTGTAACTCTGGCTATGCATCTAAACTCGTGGGTGCTTCTGGCCGTGCAAGATATTTGTATATAGGGATACAGACAATTAATAATATGGCATTGTAAGCTTGAGATATTGGGAACTCTTATTTCATTTTTGAGAGGAAGCAAAACTCAACAAGATTCACAGATAATGGTATTGAGGAGAATGAGGGAGTATATGTTTACTATGATACTGTGATTAATGGAGTTACTGATATCATAAATGGTGATTTTACCAAGTAAATGAACGAAAAGATGGAGACTGCATTGAGCTTTTATTATATATTATGCCTAAACAGCCCAGGATTAATGGAAGAAATGTTTTCGTGCTTTAGATGGAACAGATATGACTGTTTTTAACGTCCTGGAAATGAATCAAGTCTTATAGTTAGTATGTTGCGGTACTAAGCCGTTGTAGACCAAATATCATCATGAATTCTGTATCAAATAGGCCAATAATCTGTCGAGTTAACTCCTTGCACAAATATGTGTGGCCATATGTTTTCCTTGCTGATCAGAATGTTTGGCATGTAATGACATTGTATCGTAACATACTAATTAGAGACTTCTCACCACGTTTTCCAATTTCTGAAATAAAATCATGTTACCATCTATGCACAATCACACATATTCAATTCATGAAATGTTTCTAAACAATTACTACGTCATCTTCATATTCTTTTCGTTTAGTTCATTAAGTGTCACCATTTATGACATAAATAACCCACCCTCATTAAGTTACACTTTCAAACATAGAAACAGAAAATTTCATGGCCTATAAGTTGTTTGATCACATTCTCCTGTAGCATACTTGTGAATCTTTTGAGCTTTTACATCTCTCGAACAAGAAAGACTACAATGGCACAGATCGAAAGGGTCGTTGACATCGCTAACCCACAAGCTATCAACAGCTTCATCATAGGAGAAGGCCATGGAATCAAGGGACTAGTGGACATGGGCCTAGAGAGCCTCCCAAAGCAGTACATCCAGCCGGAGTCCGAGAGGACGGCCAACATCAAGAAGGCGGTGCCAGGGGAGTCCATCCCGGTCATCGACCTGTCCAAGTGGGAGGATCCTAAGGTGTCTAGATCGATATGCGAGGCTGCAGAGAAATGGGGTTTCTTCCAGGTGATCAACCATGGCGTGCCTATCGAAGTGCTTGACAGTGTCAAGGAGGCTACTTATAGATTCTTTGGGTTGTCGCATGAGGAGAAGAAGATGTTCTTCAAGGAACATTCTCCTAGCAATCATGTGCGCCTGAGCACTAGCTTTATCCCCGAGGCTGAAAGTGCCATGGAGTGGAAGGATTATCTGAGCTTGTTCTATGTCTCTGATGAAGAGGCCCTTCAGTTGTGGCCTGCTGCTTGCAGGTACACCATACTAACTTTGTTTAAGTTTTTCCCTGAGATACTTGTTTTATCAGTGATTTACCAAACAAACATCGTCTTTTCTTGAGGATCGTTGGCACTCAAGAGACCTTATTATAATGTTGGCATGGTCATTATGTATTCGACAGTCACGATGTCATCTGTATGTGATTTACGCAAACAGGGTTTTCTTTGTCTTCTATTTGCTCGTTCAATTTTCCCTCCACACCTGTGCTTGAGCTGGTGTGGTAATTTGATTATGGTTTTATGAGAAATTTTACTTGATTTAGTGTACTTACAGGGACCAGCTGCTAGACTACATGAAGAAGTGTGAGTCGATTATACAACCTCTTTGTAAGGTATTCATGGAAGGACTTGGCATCAAAGAAATCGACGCAAAGAAACTGTCGCTCCTGACCGGTTCCAAGAGGATCAACTTGAACTACTATCCTAGATGCCCGAAGCCTGAGTTCACGGTCGGGGTGGGCCGCCACTCTGATGTGTCCACCTTCACCATCCTCCTCCAGGATGACGTTGGTGGGCTTTATGTTCGTGGCCTGGATGGCGAGAACTGGATCCATGTCCCTCCCATCCAGGGAGCGATCGTGATCAATGTTGGAGACGCCCTGCAGATCATGAGCAACGGCAGGTACAAGAGTATTGAGCACAGGGTTGCGGCTAATGGGACGCACGACAGGATCTCGATCCCGCTGTTCATTAACCCGAACCCAAGCAATATGATCGGTCCCCTGGCTGAAGTACTGGAGAAAAGTGGGGAGGAACCGAAGTATAAGACAGTGCTTTACTCTGATTATGTCCTCCATTTCTATAGGAAAGCTCATCAAGGCAAGGATACTCTTGAGTTTGCGAGAAAATGAGATCTTTCTAGTCTCTATTAGTTACAGTGACATGTTTGGTTTTCACATTCATGAGCGATAATATACTAGTAGTTTTTGTATTGGCTGCTAAAGTTGAAATTTCTGGTTTCACCGGTGGTAATAAAAGATATCGGGATTCTTATATTTATTTGCAACTAATGCTATATTGTCGACAAATATGCTTCGCTAAATAAAGATCACTCTCATGACTTCTATAATCACTTCAGTCTTCGTAATGATGCCTGAATTTCATCAAAACGAATAAATATTCTCCCTACATGCGTAACACAAGAACTTATAACGTCAGATACAAACAGCACATCCATAACGATGCTGCAACGATCGCACAACATGACTTCTCTAACTCGTAAAAAGGAAACTCCTGATGCACTTGACTGAAGATTTACAATGGTTATGGCCAAAACTGCCATGCTTTAAGCAGGATGGTTCCGAAGGTGGCAAGGGCAGCATGACCAGTGAAAGAACGACTACTTCTATTTCTTCTGTAGCAGATCGGCCATTTGAGAATAGATCCTCTCTTGATATGCATCCCTGTTGTTTGTGTTCAGCATGTAGACGATTGCCCCAGGATGGTTCTTCACCCTTGCAACTGAATGTAATGAAAGCATCAGTGCTGAATGAAACGCAGCGATCAAATATAATTATGAAAAAGAGGCTAGGAGATAGGGACGAACTTTTGATACAGGAAAACAACCTTCAACCACAGATCAAAAGAGAAAGCAGACAAGACCAAGTTTCCCACATATAATAATATGAAAATTTTGTTAGAGCTTTGAAGTTAATGTCAAAAATATTACCTCCAGGGATATCTCGACCTTGTTTGGCAATAGGTACAGAGGCCAAGACTGGGATATTCGAGTTCAAAATTCTCAGCACGGCAGGAAGGAAGGGCAAACTGAAGAGCTCCATCTTACCGACTTCATCAATAAGGAACATATCTGTATCTTCTCTGATCTGATACGATAATACGAAATAGGCAAAGTAAATATCGGATCTGCCAAACACTCCACGCTAATAATTTTCAGTCTCTTCATACATTTCAGGCGCATAGCATTCTTAATCTGGAGCGCACCTACCCATTTACCATACATAGAGATAACATGGCATTTGACCTGTTTTCTTTCTGAATTTACTAAAATTTCTTTTCAAGATGCACATATGCAAAAAGTTCCGAGTATGCTGACTACTCACTCAAGTATGTAACATATTGAGGATAGCAAAAGATGGCCACATGACATAGATTTCATGAAGAGAAAACCTAATGCTCAAGGATATGATCAAGTCACGGACCTGCAGTTCAGGCAATGCTAACGACTCCAACGAAGATACATCAACTTTATATCTGCCAACAGTAGGCCATCTAAGCGACTCTGGACTGCCAAATTAGCATAGAGGGAAAAGACATCACTTGGAGACTTGAGAGAAGATGGTAACTGGATGATCATGACTACAGGAAATGATAATCCATGGAGCATATTCATGAGCATCCCTGTTCATTTCCTGAAGCTTCAGCCAGATTGTTCATTGAATTGGTAAACGCATCCATATTCGCTATGATAACTGATCAGCTTGGAAATCAACGATTCGATAAGTATCCGTCATAGTTAAGAGGGGAAAAAAACCGCTTCCTCTTTTGCACCCACTCCAATCTCCATATGAAGTGAGACTCTGCCATAACTAGCTGTACATATCTACAATTCTCTTGAACACGAATAAGTACTTCCATAAAACTAAATAGCTAGAATCACCTATCCAACAATCAGTTATTCAAATCTATAATACAAGTCAGATGAATTCACAGTATGTTTTCTTGTATCCTAGCTATTTGAGCGAAGTACCGTTAATCATGATGTCATAGTCAAGTAATGAATTTGCAGTCTGTTTTCTCGTATCCTATTCGTGATCAATAGAATGAACTCTTACACTAAACCTATCTGACGGCTACTTACAAAGCAAGACATTACTAGAAACATGTGCTTTGCATTACTAGTCCATGACGACTCTCAAGGTCTTGGCCAAATATCATAAAATCAGAATCAAATCAATCCGCCGCCACTCAACGCACATTCTGTGTCAAACACAATTCGCATTGCAACTTATGACAATTAATCACATCACATTATTCACAACGCATATAATTCACCTTTTGGTATCGATCGAAGCGAGCGGGCAACAGCGGCCGCTCACGGTCACAACCTCGAAACCAACCCTCTCAGTCCCTCGCCTGATCTCACCTTCACCATTACATTCAAAAAACTCAATCACACTCCAGAAAACAATCGAATCGAAGACAATATTCGCTTACGAGTGTAGAAGCCTTGGATTCTGAGATTAGGGTTTGAGGCTCTGAGGCTCTCCAGCACCCTCATCATCAGCGTCGTTTTGCCGATTCCCTGTACGAAATCGAAACTCGAGTAAGTGAGAGAAAGAGAGAGAGAGAGTGTGTGTGTAGATGGCGTCGACGGCGGCGGAAAAAGTATGGTTGGTCACCGGTGGTCCGGTGACAAGAATGCACTTTCCCGGTGCCGCCATGGTCGCTGAGGTCTCGAGATCGCGAGATCGTCTTCGGTGGCGGTGGAGGGCACGGCGTCGCCGTAGAGGCTCTGTTTGGGTTGATGTTCAATTTTTCTCACTCTTTATTTGACATGATCTTAAGGTGTAAATATGGGATTTGATTGTTTGGAGGATAGGATTATAAGGGATAATTAGTTATTGGATTATTAATTTTATGATTATCAATCTCGTGTTTGTTTGTTCCGGGATTGTTTGTTTTGAAAAGGATTAAAAAAAATTATTGTTTTTTCTATTAATTACTCTTTCATACGAAGGATTAAGTAAAACTAATTATCCTTTATAAAAAAATAATATATCAAAATAAACATGAAATAAGGAGTTAAATAGAATTATTAATCCTATCTTTTCTATTTAATTCTAAAAATAAACATACCCATGGAATTGAACCGAATCTAACTGATAACTGATTTATAAAAAGTTCATAATTTTTTTTCATTTTGAGATTGATTAGTTGTCCGAACGTGATAATTAATTGTAGAATTATCGTTTGTCTATTTTCATAGGGTAAAGACATAAAGCGATAGTGTTCTAACCATAAACAATCTTTTTGTCAACCACGCAATTGTTGAATTTTCATATGCAAGTTTAACGTGTCTGAAGTCATGTGACTAACTATAGTGACATTTTATCGCTTGTAAGCTAGTAACACTACATGAACATTTTCGATCATCCTAAGTTTACTGTATGAGTTATGAAATATCGCAGCATCCTATTGATTGTTTATTCTTGATCAGAAGGTAGGACTGTAACTCACCTTAGTCATAAAAAAAAAAATTACTTGCTGCGCGATGTCTATATCGAGTTCGATAAGTACGGTCATACCACTAAACTACAGTACTAACCATACGCACAAAGCAGCATTTGCCAACAGGTACGAACTGATACTTGAACAGTTAAAACGTATCGCAAGAAGCATGACCGAAGCATGACCGAAGCATTTTAGAGATCAATGGAGCAAAAATGGAGACTCTCAATCTCCAGATTTATTATTCTTCTCCGTCCTCCTCTGTTCGGCTATTGCAGCTTTCCTAGCCCTCTTCGCAGCTCTGGCCGCGCGCTTCTCTCGTGGAGTCATCGACACACTGAGTCCATCTTCCTCCTCCTCCGCGGCCTCCTTTTCATCCAAATCTCTAAACGATTTCTGCTTTGCTTTGCCAAACACACAACCGAAATATTTATAGGCAACAATCGATGGAACTCCGACAAAATGAATTCATCAATATTGGAGAAATGACAGATGACCTCGCTGAGTTCGGAGAAGCTGACTAAGTAGAATGTGGCTGCCGCGGCCGCTGCTATCCCCAGCACCGGGATCAGTACGTTATCCATTGATGATTTGATTCGATCAATTCTCCCCCAGCCCGCTCGTTTTCAATTTTCTGTGGCTGGTGCTCGTTATGACTTTTGATATTTGAGGATAAAGTCTCCAAATATTTATCTTAAAACATACATACTGAATGCCTCATTACTTGAATTCTGCAGTCCTGCGAGTAATACATGTTCATATGAATTATCCAGACATCGTCTTGCGACAATAATGAAAATTTAACTCATCGGATGTCATTGATGTGATTACAGTTTGATAAGAAAAATTAACATAGTTTGTCTTTACGATGTTTTATGATTATTGAGATAGTTTTTGATATTATCAAAATCATTACATCCACAAAACTTTTTAAGACAAATTATTTCTTTCTTATAAGAGCTCTTTGCATTGTCAAAAACCGTCCTTAAAATATCGACTTTGTTTATAATTTACAAAATTTATAAGTAGGTGGGGGCCAACCGGCCAAGCAATCTTGAAGAGATGAACATCACAAAAAGAGTAGAAATATTTTCTTTTGTGCTTGTGACGGGCAAAGATCACCTACCAGGATACTATTTTCGTCAGCAATTAAAGATATGGGCCGGCTTGGTCGGTCGCATGTGGGCCGTGGTATGTGGACGCCACCGCAAACGAGTCCATAAAGCGAAATTTACAAGTGCCCACCTTTATATCTCATGTCGATTCGTAAGAAACAAATATTTGTACGAAATTCAAATCCTTTGTTGTTTGCTTAACGTAATCGTTCAAATGTGACGGTCTACATAGTTATATAATTTTTAGTAGAGCATTGATGATACAATCTCCGTTGTAACGGTTTGATCCGACACGATAATTTATGTATGTGTTGAATTAATAAAAAATAATAATTTTGTGCTTGTAAGTATGTGAGAAAAATAAGAATGAAAAATGATGGTGGATAGGTTGATGTGATATAAAATAAGGATAATCTGATATTTTTATATGAGAAAAATTGATAAATAAAAAATTATAATTTAAATAGAACGATCCGGAAAAAAAAATGTTGCAATTTAAATAATATCAAGGGAGTATATAAAACGATGTTATCACGACCAGGTTGTCCTAGTAAAGACAGCTTATCGATTCATGTTTTTCATCTCGAATTTATTCTCGTCTCTGAACATATAACTATTGAATAATTGTCTTAATTTTCTTGTATAGAGGAATTGATAAACATGGAGTATCTCAAGACCCTTGTAAAGGTGCAATTGCCCCAACTCTCTTGTATAGAGTGAAGTCGACTTGACAAACATGAAACTAATTTTATTTTATTTTTTCGAAAAAGTCGGGCAAGGTTTTTATTGTTCGAAAATACAGGCATTGCGAATGGACACCGACAAGTTTAGATGCCTATTCACATTACATACATAATCATATCCGAGCAATGCTAACTCATGTGCTGCTTGATTAACATTAGGTCGAATCCATCATCTTCTTCGAAAACATAAGTGCATTAGCATTACAATATAAGTAATATAAATGCGTTTGACGAAATCACCATCATCTTCATCGAGATTCAATCAACATGGTATTGTGATTATTGTCCACTAAAATCTACTTTAAACTTGGTACAATTGGCGCCGATTGTTTCTTTGCGCAGACCATTTTTGTTTTAGTCGCTGAGTCGTCTGTTTGTCGACAATACTCGAATTAATTAGAATCCCAAAATAACGCAAACAAATTTGGAATTTGTTTCCAAATCGTGTAAACAAAACAAATTTGGAATCAAAATGGCTTGTGTAAACCGACCCCACAACACAACCTCCCCCTCTGCGCACACCACAGCCTGTAAAATGGGATCGCATGATTCAAATATTCATATTGCATAAAAAGAAATTCCACCAAAAAATAAAAAAGGGAAATTCGAAAAAGATGGCTCATGCCATCGCTGTCCGTTTTTAAACTTTCACCTTTTCTCAACAAATCAATCAAAGAAAACATTGCAACTTCTCTGTTTTTTTTTACTTCATTCTTTTGCCATATTGTCATTCTCCCATCTCTCTCCACTTTCAATTTCTCTACATTTTCATTTTCATCTCGCACAATCACAGCAACTACACGTCAAATTTCAAAGCACAGCAACTAAACAAAAAAGAGAAGAGGAGAGAAAAAACTTGGAGTATTTCCAAAAAGCAGAAACGAAAGAGAACAAGATTCATCTCCGATAGCGAACAAGATTCAACTCCAATCTCTCTCAAAGGAAACGAATCGAATCTCGATCTCTATACGATCATCTTCTTGATCAGTTTGTGTTTCTGTTGACCGAATCGAATCTGATCGAATTCTTTGTTTTTTTTGGTAATCGATCATCAGTTGAGGAAATGAAGTGAAGTGAATTGGCAGTGATCGATATCTTAGTTACTTGCTTGCTTGATCTATCTATGCTTTTCTTGTTGTTGTTGATGAGATCGATGATAACTGTTATTTGTTGATTGTGAATCGCTTTCTCCGAGTCAACTCGCCGAGTCGAGGATCTTGTGTTTTGTGGATGAATCTTTGTGTGTGTTGTTGTTTTTGAGTGAGGATAAGCGAAAGTCTCGCTCAACAGTACGCTTTGTTGCTTGCTCAATCATCAGCTCATCAAAACTCGCTGATTCTGTTTCTTTTGTTTTCTTTTCTTCTTTTTTTTTGGTGTTTTCGAGAACTGTGATTAGGTTTTGGGGAAGTGAAACGGATTTTCCTGGTGATTATACACCACAAACACCAAAAGAAAAGAAAAAAAGGAAAAAGAGAATTCTAGAAATTCATATTTCAGGGATATGAGGAAGAATCTTCTATAAAAACTTGGAGAAATTTGAGGCCGATCCGTTACTCTCTAGTCATTTCTAGGGGGACTCAACTTTTTTTGGGTGATGTTTTTTTGTTTTTCTTATCCTGAATTGTTTGTTTAGTGATTAGAAACGTCTAATAAGCAATAATTGTCTATTTAATGAATACTAAATCTCTTGTGTTGATCATTTTTGGGCTGCAGGCTAGTGTTTTAGATTGACTAGAAAAAGTATGCTAGTATTTGGTTGGATTATGATACATTATCGTGCAACAAGTTTAGGTAACGGTTCGACGAGATTCATTGGAGAGTACTCAGAATTGGCTATGGTCCAAAACGATTAATCAATCAGTCTCAAATCTGGCAAGTAATTGGTCCGAATCAACGAGCGACCTTAGTACTGGCCAACTGGTCAGCGATACGGGATAATTACCTGGTCATGGTCACAGAATCATTGAGTCTAGGAAATTTAGATGATGATGAGGTTTAAAGATCAAGAAATTTCGGATGGTTAAATGCTACATTGTTTTTAATGCTCTTCCTTTCTTGCTGTGAATATGGACCATCCTGACTCTCTTTATTTACGGTGAATGATTTTCCTCTTTTCCACGAATTGATTGGCCTTTTTAATCCTCTTTACATGCTTACTTGGGACGAATGATGTGTACTGTTGTTTCTGAATGATTTTCCTCTTTTCCGCTAGTGGTGTAGTAGTTTTGAGTGATGGAGTTGCTGGCATCGAGGCCGTAGTCCTGAATGTGATCATTCGGGCGAGTGCATTTGCTTGCACTTGCTAATTTAAAGGGACATCAATTCAGCTTCTCTTGATTTGCGTTTGATTTAAGTATCTACTCGTATTCTTAGATCATGGGCTTGAAATCTGGACTAAAACTATTGCTTCAGGTGAGTAAGTTTTCAGCTGATGGAAGGAGACACAAAAGTGGATTTGGAGGTGGTAGAAGAGGTCGTCAAGAACTCGACAAATGGTGCTGAGCCCATTGAGGTACCTTAGTCTCATCTCTTTCAGCTCTTGTTGATCATATTAATAATCTGAACAACTTTTCTCATTTGGTTGCGTCATCGACTTTAATTGGATGCGATGAATGGTCAGTGTGAAACTACTATCATAAGTAGTGTGGGAAACATGCTATTTGAGGCTTCTCTGTTGATCCATCCTTTTTTCATCTCACTTAAATGGAGAAAAGTTGACATGCAAACGGAAAATATTCTCTGTTAACATGTCGCTTGATCAATTGAAACTCCTTTTCCCCATATTCTGTTTCTTTGTTTTTAGCCTTCTCAGTTAACATGTTGCTTGATCCGTTTTTCATCATTTTGGAAAGCTAACCCTTTCGAGTTGCGCCAGGTGAAAGAAGTGAAGAAAGAAGATGAGGAAGCTTCTTTGGATGGGGAGTTCATTAAAATAGAGAAGGATGATGGCCGATCTTCTTCCGATGATAGTCCAAGCAAACAGTTTGCGAGCAGACAAATACTCGAGGCAGGGGAGAAGATCAGGGAACTGGAGTTTGAGTTGGAAAAAGTAGCTAATGCATTAAAGCGTGCCGAGTCAGAGAATGCTGAGCTGAAACATGAACTGTATCTCACCAATCACAAGTTTGAAGAGAGGGGGAAGACGCAAGCCGAGCTAGAACATCATCACAAGAAATTGCAGGAGAAACTGGCTGAAGCAGAGGAGAACTTCAGTGTACAGCTCAA
>JAOVYX010022504.1:0-14546 GCA_035668315.1 Drosera spatulata
GCTGCTAAGCTAAATGCAAGGATATTATCAACGTCCAAAACAAAAAAGAAAAGACTCTTCTTTACTCTCTTTTGAAATGCTTTTCCATTTTTCTTTTATTTCTTATGTAAGAGATCATTTTTTTTCTTTTTATTCTCTTTTCGGTTGGGAGAGATGGCTGAGTGGACGAAAGCGACGGATTGCTAATTCGTTGTACATTTGTACCGAGAGATTCTACTCAAAAGAATCGACAGAATACGCCTAGATAATTGGAATTGAAAAAATTTTGCCCCTATTGTTATAAACATACAATTCAGGGAGAGATAAAGAACTAGATTGAACCAATGATCTATGTATCATCTTTCAAGAGAAGAGGGCAGAAAAAGAATGGATTTAACCCAAAATATATTTTACAGTCACTTGCTATGCACAGCTAGAAAGTTAAAACACAGATATAATATATATACATGCTACTAAGCATAGATTAGGCTGCAGTGTCCTAAGCAGAGTCGAAATCAGTGTCATCAGCTCGGAAGAGATCTGTCAGGATCTCAAGTGTCCCCTCCCTGCTAACAAGACCCTCTGTATCCTATCAGCCACCATTATTATCGAACATCTACTTGACATCCTGTTCGTCCTCCTAATCTTCCTAGAAAAATCCTGCAGGATAATCCTGTGGGTCGATATGAATCAGGTCCTGATTGTCTTCCTCTAATGGCTCTGGTACAACCTCGAATTCAAGCTCCAGCTCTGGCTTAAACTCCGCCTCAGGCTCTGCCTCTATCTCAGGCTCTACCACGGGCTTTGTCTCTCATTTAGGCTCAACCACCAATAGGTGTTGGAGCTCTGGAACTACTTCAGGTACGTCTTGAGGCTCTGGCTCAACCTCATCATCCGCCTTCGAAGCACGGTACTTTGTATAGGCAGCAATGTAGTACAACATTTCGTTCTCTTCTAGCACCCAAGGAAAAGTGCCTACCTTAAACTCCTCCTCCGGATCCTGATCAGGAAAGTAGTACACCTCCGTCGGTGGAAGTCTGTTATGACGTACCATCATGGCAAACCTGTTGAAGTTCAGCTTCCACTTTTGATCCCAGCAGTACATCTGATTTAGTTACCATATTAAGTTTTTGTTAAACATCTATTTAACCCACTTTCATAATATTGATCTTCCGATAATTAATCCCTATCGATTTAATTATCCCATAAAATACCAATATCATGTCTCATTTAATAATCCAAATTTTCTGATATTAAAATGGTTAACCTTAACGCATAACATCCCTAACGTTATAAAGCTATAACGTTACTCCTTCGTTATATTTATTTGCGCGTTCATAATGTACATACTTTGTGTATATTTTAAATAACGATATAGCATTACTATTTCGTTTTATTTATTCATAGAATTTTTCATATTAAATAGGAAAATATATATACGTACTTTACGTATTTTTAAAGTACTTGGGGTATTACACGTTTTGCCTTGCCTCAATCCACGGGAAGCCTTGAAAGGTTTAGTAGGCACGTCATTTACTTGTAGAGATATTTTAGTTGGCTCAAGACAAATCTGATCCAACCTCTCCATCGTCTCCAACTAGAAGTCCAAATCAACGCTATCATAGGCCTTTGGAAATCGAGCTTAAGAATCATTGTCTGTTTTTTTCTTCTCTTCATGTCATCGACCAATTCATTTGCAATGAGAGCGCTCTCCAAGTTTTGTCGAACCTGGACAAAAGCTGATTGTGTTTCCCCAATAACTGTCAACATCACAGCTTTTAGTCTCCCTGTAATAATCTTCGCAAAAATATTGTAAAGGCATCCAACCATGCTAATAGGTCGAAATTGCTCAACATTGACAACCCCAGTTTCCTTCATTATCAGAGTTACAAAAGCTATTCCTGCACACTGTGGCATAATTCTAGTTTCAAAGAAGGCACTCACCCATTTATAAAAGTCCTCCTCGATAGAGTTCCAACAAAGTTTGACAAAATTAAAATTAAAACCATCATAACCCGACGCTTTTGAATTATCACAAGACCAAACAGCTTCTCTATTCTCCTCCTCCATCACTGATAATTCCAGTCTTCTCACCTCATCATCATGTAATCTTGACAGATCCATGTACTCAAGTTCGGTCTTCTTCTCATGGACTTTGAGTACAGCTTTCTGAAAAAATGGATAAGCTCATTTCTTTTATCAATTCTGACTGAAAGCACAACTTGTTATTAAGTCTCAAATTTTCCATTGAGTATCGTATTGATCTGATCCTCACCACAGAATTGAAACGCATTGTGTTCTTATCCCCTTCCCTTGGTCATTTACATCGTGACTTCAAACACCATAACATTGCCTGTCTATTATGCCATTTCCAAAGTAAGCAGGTCAGGCTATTTTTCACGGAACGCAATACCATCCCGCATCTCATCCTCCCCTCTCCGCTCAATCACTTCCAATTCATTCTCAATCTCCTCAATACGTCTATCAACATTACCAAAACAGGTTCTGTTCCACGATGCAAGAACATGCCTCAGCTTCCTCGGCTTCTCATATACATCTTCGCCTTCAACACAAAGCTCACGTCATTTCTTCTTGATTAATTCAGTAAATCCTGGCCAACTAAACCAACAACCACAAAGAATCTAAACAGTTTTAGCCCCAAATCAACCACCCAGTCAGTAACATGAAGAGGACAATGATCAAATAAAAAACACTTGAACCCCATACCGGCATCATCGAAAAAGTCAAAAAGCAATCTGCCTCCATAAAGGCGCGATCAATAGGACTTCTAGAATTACCTCTAGTACAAGTATATTCACGTCACCTTTAAATGACCTTAAAATATTGAAAAACACATGAAAAGATTAAAAACAAAAAAAAAATCAACATCAAGTAATTTGAAAACGTAAGAAATAGTAAAAAGGGACTTGAAATGAGCTTAAAACAATGAAAAAAACACTTGAAAAGTTAAAATAACCATAAAAGCAACTCAAATCTCTTCAAGACACACAAAAATGAATAAAAAGTGGTAAAAACAACATAAAACAAGCTCAAATAATTTCAAAACGTAAGAATCTAACAAAAGACCAACTCCCAGTACATCCAAGAAGGCACCAAAATCAGTCATGTCTCTATTGGAAGCACATCTGCTCTTACGCTCCTCTTTTCAAAGCACCTCATTAAAGTCTCCAAAAATCATGATCGGATAGTTTATACTCACACCACTTTGAATGATTTCAACCCACACTCTAGCTTTATCACCACGCGTTGTAGGCGCATACACCAAAATAAAACTGCAATTCAGGTTAGGTTGTGATCATTTTCCCCAAACCATGATCCAACCCTTTCCATACATCACCCCTTCTTTGTCAAAACTTTGAGAATCCCATATCAAAATCAATCCACCTCTATCATTGTCTGTTGCGTCCATCGAATATCAGTCAAATCCATCTATTCCCCAACAGTGTTTGACTACACCGTGAAAAGAACGGTTTGAAAGCGTGTTTTTCCATACTATTAATTGATCTCAAGGGTTGCACATATATAATACAATAGTTCCTAAGTTTAGACTAATTCCTAATCTCCATATAATAGGTAATTCATGATTATAGTAGATTCTGGCCAAATGTTGGGAAGGCTAAAGATAGTAGGTTGATGTATGCTATTTGGAGTTCTTGGATTGTAGCCTCAATATACCCCCTCAAGTTGAGGGTGAGGGAGACCGAATCTTCAACTTGTCTCGTAGAAACTGGAAGCGTGCAGAGGGTAAACCCTTAGTCATGATATCGGCAAGTTGATCGGAGCTCGAGATCAACTGAACTGAGAGATGACGACGCTGGACCCTTTCACGAACAAAATTGAAGTCAACCTCAATGTGCTTCGTGCGGGCGTGGAAGACAGAGTTAGTGGAAAGGTAGATGGCCCCGATGCTGTCACACCTTAGAATAAGGGGACCACAGAGAGGAAATCGGATCTCGTGTAATAGTTTGTCCAACCAAATGAGTTCGGCTGTGGCATCAGCGAGAGCTTTGTACTTAGGTTCTTTGGATGAGCGGGAAACTGTGGCTTGCTTACGTGATAACCATGAAATGAGATTGTTGCCAAGGAAGATAGCAAAACCACTGGTGGAACGACGGTCTTCAGGACTGCTAACCCAGTCAGCATCGGAGAAAGCTTGAAGCTGACATGAAGAGGAGCGTGAGATCAAGAAGCCGTGAGTGACTGTGCCTTGGAGATACCGAAGAATACGCTTGACCATCATCCAATGAGTCTCGGTAGGAGAGTCCATGAATTGACAAGCACGGTTGACAACGAAGGCAACGTCAGGTCGAAGTGAGGGTGACATATTAAAGAGCCTCAACTATGGATTGGTAGAGGATGGGGTCGGACATGAGGGCACCCCCTTGCTCCTGGTAGGTGGCCATAGGTGTGGAAGAGGACGGCAGTTGGTCATGCCTGCACGACTGAGAAAATCCTTGATGTACTGGGTCTGGGAAAGCAATAGTGCTTAAGATGTGTGTCTTGCATTAATACAAGAAAATAGTGCAAAGGACCAAGGTTTTTTTTTTTTTTTTATAGAAATTCACGAAGTAAAGAGTCAAGAATAGAAGTAACCTGAGTTTGGGAGCTGCCGGTAACAAGTATGTCGTCGACATAGACTAAGATATAGGTAGTGGTGGAACAATGGTGACGAAGGAATAGTGATGGGTCGGAGACGACGGCTGTGAACCCGAGATAATAAGAAATGTAGATAGACGATTAAACCAAGCACGAGGGGCCTGTTTGACGCCATAAAGATAGTCGACAAACATGATTGGGGAAGTTGGATTCAATGAAGTCGGGAGGTTGTTCCATATACACTTCCTCGCAAAGGTGGCCGTGGAGGAAGGCATTAGGAACATCAAGTTGACGAATCGGTCAGTTGTGAGTGAGACAATAGAGAGAATGAGCCGAATAGTAGTGGGCTTTATGACAGGGCTTAATGTATCAGAGTAATCGACCCTATATTCTTGATGATAGCCCTTAGCGACGAGTCGGGCTTTGTAGCGTTCGATGGAGCCATCAGATTTGCGCTTTATGCGATAGACCCATTTACAACTAATAGGAGTGTGGCACAAGGGGCGAGGGACTAGAGACCAAGTGCCATTGCGAAGAAGGGCATTAAATTTGGCGGTCATTGCGGTGCACCATTCAGGGACTTTGTTGTACTGAGTAAAACAAGTGCGTTCCACTGTAGAGGGAGATGGAGAGCCTGACGTGGCTAAAAGAGATAGTGGTTATTTTTTTATTGGGTTAGGCCGAAGGTTCTAGGCAGAGGAGCAAACCGGAGTTGTCGAAGAGGATGGGTCATGCGGCTGAGCGGAGTAAGGGTGGGATTGAGGCTAATGCTGGGTCACGGTGGGGTCCGGCTTGGGGATAGGAAGAGAAGGTGAGGGAGGCCCGCTGGAAGGTGAATGGGGGGAGAGGATAGGAGTTGGGCCGGTGATTGAGAAGGAAGGAGAGGTAAATGGGAGATGTGAGAAGGGGAAGGGGTGGGCCTAATGATTTGAGGTGAAGAGGATTGTTGGGCCAGGGGAGGAGAAGGGGCCGATGGGCCTATGGGAGTAGAGTGGGCCGATGGGTCTATGGGGGTAGAGTAGGCCGGTGGAGGAGAATAAATGAGGGGAGTAGGTGAATTAAGAGTTATTGGGCTAAGGATTGGTGCAGTGGGCCATGGGGTAGATGTGGGTATGGGTGTGGAACGAGAAGGCTCAAATGTGGAAGAGAAGGGAAAATGAGACTCATCGAACGCAGATGACGAGCTATATAGACGCAACGTGTAGGGATGTGAAGACAATGATACCCAAGATGAGAGGGACTATAACCAAGGAATACACATGGCAACGATCGATAATCGATTTTGTGGTGGTTGTATGGACGGAGTTAAGGATAGCAGAGACAACCAAATATTTTAAGAAAGTGATAGTTAGGTTGATGATGATGAACGAGTTGAAACGGAGATAAGTTGTCACTTATAGAAGAGGGCATACGGTTGATAAGATAAACTGTTGTTTAAAAAGCATAGTGCCAACATGTTTTGAGAACATGGCCATGAGCGAGAAGAGAAAGGCCAGTTTTAACAATGTGTTAATGGCAACGTTCGACAGAGCCTTGTTGTTCGTGGGTATGAGGGCTAGATAAGCGATGATTTATGCCAAGATTTTTGAAGTACAAGGACAAAGCGCGATATTCACTACCCCAATCAATTTGAATGGATTTTTATTTAAGAGAGAATTAACGTTCCACCATAGCAAGGAATTGAGAAAAAATAGTAAAAACATCGGATTTGCGAATGAGGGGATAAAACCAAGTGTATTTCGTGTGATCAGTGACACAAATAATATAATAACAGTGGCCATCATTGGAGGAAACATGGAAAGCACCCCATACATTACTGAATATTAAATCAAGTGGAAACAAACTGCATGTATTAGTAGGAGATAAATGAAGATGACATGATTTGCCCATTTGACAAGCATTACAGAGATGCGGTTTATCGTGTAGACTGATATGGTAACTTATTGGAATGTAAAATACGATGAAGCTTTCGATCATGGGGATGTCCAAGACGAGAATGCAAAGTGTTGAGAGAGCTTTTTGCAGCTAGGTGAGCAGTGGGAGCGACATTGAAGGGAACGGTGAGGTTGTAAAGGCCATTGTTACTCGGTCCGAACAGAAGAATGGTCTGAGTGTTGCGATTTTTAACAAGAAAATAAGATGGTGAAACTCAAAATAAACATTTTTATCGCGTGTGAATTTTTGAACAAAAAGCAGTGGTTTAGTAAAGATGGAACGTGAAAAACATTAGACAAACGAAGAAATAAATCGAAAATAGAAGAGGCAATGAGTGTGGTACCAATGTTGGAGATAGGTAAACCTTGACCATTGCCCACATGAAGTTGATCCAGACCAAGATATGTATCATATGAGGAGAGTGATTGAAGATCGGATGTAGCATGATGGGAGGCTCCGGTATCCGGTATCTAATTGAGTCCAGGTAAGGGAGTGGATAATGCACCAAGGCCTTTATTTGCATAATGAGCCATAGGAGAAGCAAGAGAAGGCCCTTTAATAGAGTGGGCCGGCTGAGATTAGTAATGAGGATGTGTTGGGCCTGTTGATGGATGTTGGGCCCGATAGAAACAAGTAAGGTCATTGTGATTGTTTCTTTGACAAAAAGAGCACCACTGGTTTCCGTGATATCCGTCGTTTCCATGGAATCCATCGGACCCAAAGCGCCCACCCCCTCTGCTTCGAGCACCACGACCACCGCCTCGGCCACCGCGTGAAGGGCCACCACGACCACCCCGTCTAGATTGAGGGGAGGAGGCGGTGAATGCTTGAGGGTAATCCGTAGAAGGGCCGATGATTTGCATCTTGTAGAGAAATTTGAGGGACTTATGGCTAAGGAGGAGGCCATGGAGGTCGGTATAGGAGATGAGTCACTTTTGCCGAGGAGGGGCGGTACAATAACTTGGAGTTACGGCTTGAGTGCCCAAAAGATGTGGAGATTGAAGTCCTCTAAGGATAGGGGCTTGCCGACGACGCCAAGTTCGTCGACAATGAGCTTGGCCCGTTGAAGGAATGAGGTGACGGATACGTCCGGCTTTTGATTGAGTTGTTGAAGATTGAGATGGAGGGACAAGATCCTTGTGGCGGAGGAAGAGCCATACGCTGCGTGAAGGCCATCCCAGATCTCGCGACTTATTTGCTTGCCGAGGACGATTGGTAGCACTTCTTTTAAGATGGAGGAGATCAAAGAGTTAAAACATCAAAACCCCCGATATACCTTCTTCCTCTCCTCTACTTCAATCTTCAATTTTGACTTTTGCTTTTCCGCTCCCTTCTCTCTATCATAGAAAATCAATCTCATCTGTTATAATACACTTACTAATTCTTCTTTTAACTGTTACAGTAAATCTCATTATCATAAAAAAAATATTTTTTATCAAAATCCATATAAATTCAATGCATGTATAAATTCTCATGCCGAGTCAATATGTTATAATTAATATGGGATTGAAGGAGTACATAGTTAACAGGTTATTCAATTATATATAGGGATGTATAAGCTGTAGCAATTATAGTGTCTGTTGGTTGTATCTCTCACAAATTTAAAATACAACTGCCACATCTCTAAACAATTTAAAATTAATAATATTTGATTATTAGAAAAAAACTATGAGTGGAGCTGCAGTGTGGCTGAAGTTACTATATGTGTGTATCTTTAGTTAAAATAGTTAAAGATACTCATAAAACACGTTGATGCGTATCGTTTTCTACAATCCTTGTGATCATCTATTCCAATAAAATATGATATAAAAGTTGCAAGTATTCATGACTTCGATCCTTTAAATTAGAAACCGTTAAAACGAATGGTTGAAAATAATCCATAAATAAGTTACCTCATTCCCAAACGTATTTGTTATCGATGACACTCAAATTTTACAAACACGATCTTAACATGTGAATGATAATATCCATGAGCATAGTTTATGATAAAGGATGCCGATTCCCGTGTTTTTATGAATGTCTTTAGATATCTTAGTTAAACACACTTTAACTTTTTTTCCCGATATGTATATATTGATTTTGCTTCTTAATAATGAATAGGTTCCGATTTTTTATAAGTATCGAGTTAAATTTATTTATCTAATTAGTCATGCATTCAAAATATTGACATGATATAATAATTTTCATAATTTTCATATGATCATTTATCAAAAAAATTATCAATATTTTACCCTAATAAAAATTACTTCGGGGAAGAAAATCATCTTTGGATAGAGTAGAGGACAATTATCATTAAAATTATACATCAATATTAAATAATAGAAACCAATCACACAGTATAATTACTTGAGTTGGAAAAAGCATACATATCACATGTTGCGGTGTGCCCATACCTTGTTTATTGCATTGTTTGCCCAAATCTTTCACACGTCTACAAATATATATATGAACTCTTACTCCAATTTGTATTTCAACAAGTACAAGCTGTCCTTTGATCGAAATTCTTAGCAAGATCCAACACTTGTTATGATTTAGCTGTTGTTGTCACCCTCTAGGGACAACGCTCATAAGTCACATGGCATGTACAAGCTGCATGTCTTCGGGACCCGTCGATGGATACAATTCACGTTACATGCATGACCTACTGAATGTAAACCCATCAACTATAAGTCTATAAACTCAAACCAGAGATTACTGATTAATAATCCTATATATTCCAGCTTTATAATGTACTGCCTTCGATCCAATTTAATTATAACAGTTTGACTAACGTATTTATCGAGACGAAATTTGACTTGTATTACGGAACGATCAAAAATCATTTTTTAAAAAATTATTGTGAAACATTATAGATAATACAAGTTGTGTACTTCAATCTGACGTCATTGACATAATTTTTTTACTTCATTAAGATAACAAACAAAACTTCTCAAAATACATATTGAATAATAAAAAAAACATATGTTATGATTAAATTGGAACGAAAAGAATATATTAGATGGCCTAAAGTCATGACCTTGGGTTCATGAGCTTTGGCCTTAAAAATAATTTTGGTGAGACTTCAAAATATTGGTAATTCCATGCATCTAAATTGGGACGTATTTGGTTACAAAGTTGACAGCAGAATTCTAGCTAAAATTCAAGTAAAAACACAAATATCGTACGTAGAATAAAAAGATGATTACATCATTCTATTGATAGCGAAATTATGCTTACCCAATGGACAAAGCATCTATAACCAAACCAAACATCATTAAGTTGTAAGACTTATGAGAAGGGGCCATGTGGCACTCCTTAAGTGGCTAACTCATCCATCTTCCAAGGAGATGACAAATGTCCACCTTATAAAAAATAAATAATATATTATAAAAAATTTAATTCATTATCCAAAAATATAATTTCTCTAGTCTTACTCTGTAATCATTTATTGGGTTTACAAAAAATTCTACTGACTTAAACATCGGAAATGGTCCTCGAGAAAACCTCCTCGGATCCGATTAATCGGTATATTGTTTCATGCTCTGATTGTAGGCCGAGAGTGCAGAACAAGACCCCTCAGCAAAAACAGGGTCATATAATACCTGTGCTCACAAATGTCGGTCTCCCATCCGATTTTAACACAAACACTTTAAAGACAATCATGGGGCCCGATTTGATGACTTGAAAGAGACAACACTAGAAACACTGAACAACACAGAGTACAAAGCAACCCGGCCTTCCACCTCGACCGCAAACAATGACTGGGGTAGTCCAAAAAAGTTTGAACGCCTATATACAAAGGTTCAGTTTGGAAGTGGTGCAGATTGAGCATGCAGAGGAAACCGACATGTAAAGCATTGATCCAAGGGTTTGAAAATGAGGACATGGCATATGACCTCAACCGAAAGTTCCCTAAGAAGTAAGAAACACTCATGGCTAAGATTAGCCAAATGTGACTGGTGAAGCAGTGATGGCAGCCCAAAATAGATCTAGAATAGTTCAGAGGGAAAACCAAAAAAAGTATCACGAGGGACCCCGATCACGAGAAGAAAAGGAGAGAAAAGCCAAAGAAAGGTCTCATATACTCATGGCACACTCTTTTGAATTCCTCGAGAGTCGAGGTTTTGTTTATCGCCCGAGCGAAAAACCTTCTGATGAAGGAACCCGAAAAGTAGCGTTTCAAAGGAAACAATCGGAACACAATGAAGTATTGCTTGTATCACCGGAATTAAAGACATGATATTGAGGAGCGCCCAAGAATCAACATAATATCCGGAGGCCTGACACCCCTCGAACACAATAACACCGCAAGGATTTTTGAGCTGAGCATTTCAGAGTAATCAGAGGAAAGAAAATAACCCCAGGAAGACGAGCAAGTCGGGATAAGTCCCGCAGCCGGGATCGGAATCGTCCTTCCCCATAGGATGCACTAGTGTTGACCATCTACATCGAGTAGTTCGATGTGGAGAGAATTATCATTGATAACGAGCCTTCGACGGACGCGTTCTACTACTTAACTTACAAGAAGATGGAAAAGAGGATAAGGACCTGAAACCATTCAAGATACCACTGGTGAGGGTCAATTTATCCGAAATAGTATATAATTCTAAAGGTGGTTTTCGGAGACGAAATCACCAAAAGAACTTCCTCAAGATTAACCAATTTTCTAGTAGTGGATCTCTCGTCTGCGTACAATAGGATAATCGGGAGACCTATCTTGGTGGGTTTAAAGACAGTCATCTCATCATGCTACCTGACAATGAAGCTTCCAACCCCGTACAGTGAGGGGATGATGAAAGGGAGGCAAAAAGAATCCCGAAAGCGTTACAGAACTATAATGAAGAATAAAGCTTCCTAAGCTCGGGAAGCCTTCCCCCTCTAACTCGACCCTATGGATCAAACCGATAACGCGGAACCATTAGAAGAGCTTGACAACATCCTATTACAAGAGGGAAAAATGTAAAGTTCTTCCGGATCCCTGCCTCTCTTTAAAAACTGATTTGGGGAGACCTTATTCGGTTCCTATGAGAGAACACTAATATCTTTGTCTGGGATCAAAAGACATGTTGGGAGTGGACTTGAGCGTAATTGTCCATCAGCTTTGTGTCAACCCGGATGTCAAACCCATCAAGCAAAAGAAAAGGAGTTTTGCCCCAACAAGAAACAAAACAAGTGCAGGGGAAGTCCACAAGCTATTGAAAGTGGGGTTTATAAGAGAAGTAGCATACCCCGACTAGCTAGCAAATGTGGTCATGGTGAAGAAAGAAAATGACAAATGACGAACGTGTGTAGGCTTCACAGACCTGAACCGAGCATTCCCAAAGGACTGCTACCCACGCCCCATGATTGATCAGCTCGACGATACCACATGAGATTACAAGTTATTGTCATTCGTGAATGTATTTTTCGGATATAATTAGTTCTAGATGGCCCAAGAGGACGAGGAGAAAATGTCATTCGTTATCAAAGAAGGGATTTTCTATTACAAGGTTATGTCCTTTGGGCTCAAGAATGTAGGGACAACTTACCAGAGGTTAGTCAATGACGCTTTCGGGTACCTGATAGGGAGTATCATGGAAGTATATGCTGATGACATGCTAACCAAATCCAAGGAGCCCGAGAAGCACGCAACAGACCTGGGTGAAACCTTCAAGATATTGAGGAAGAACAAGATGCAGCTCAGCCCTACTAAATGTGTCTTTGGAGTCGGATCAAGAAAGTTTTTTGGTTAAATGATCACAAGTCGGGAAATAGAAGGAAACCCAATGAAGGTACAAGCCGTGCTCGATATGAAACCCCCACAAACTAAGTCATGCTCGCGAGGTTTCTCTCACGAGGATCAGAAAGGGTCTTAACGTTCTTCAAGGCCTTAAGAGGAGCATCTATAAACCGAAAATGGACACTGGATTTCCAAAAGACCTTTAATGAACTCAAAGAACACCAAAGGCAGATCCCACTTTTGGCAAAACCAGTAACCCGAGAAAGGCTTTATGTCTACCCGACAGCCTCCCCCGAGATGGTTTTAGCTGTTTTGCTTCGAATCGAAGAGGGAAAGCAAAAACTAGTGTACTTCTTGTTGTGCATTGGCATCCATTACATTCCCATCACATCCCTCTGACATAAACTTCATCATCGTTTGCTTCTCTCGATCGGCTAAATTCAAGTGCGTACTTATATCATTCGATTAAGCAAGATGCTTGTATCGCCGAAGCGTGGAAGACTTGACAGAGATGATTACACCACTTAGTCTGAGATTGTTCGTATGGTACATCATTTGGAAATTCATATATATTACCACATCCTCTCGGTGTGATCCTTTTTCGGAACTACATATAAATCATGCAAGAATGCTCCCACATCAGACCATTACATTTGATTACATAATCATCGAAGAAGTGTGTCACCGAATATATCCTTTTCTTGCATCTTGTATAGGTTTATTTTTTGAGCTCCTTCTGAAATATCCGAAAAATCTTCTTTGTATGTACATTTCCACCGTGCAACTCCAAAGCCAAATAAAGAATCAAGATACGTTTTTTCACTATCATATCATAATTTATCTATCTTTCACATAGAATTATTTCTTCGGTGCTTCTTGTAATTTCATGACGAACTCCTTCATAGTGGTCGAGCTGCTCATGTTGATCGAAAAATGCTTTTATCCCCTTGCTCTGTGATGTCATCGTCATTACAGCTTTGGAACTGTTGAAATTCATTTTTTGGAGTGATGTCATCGTTATCCAAAAAATCTTTTGGAGTATGTTGAAATTCATTTTTCCTTTACAGAGTACAGAAACTGTAGCCAATCATGGTCTACCAATACATAGTTCTAAAGCAATTGCTCTCATCGAAACTCAAAAACTTCAATCTAGATACCTGGCATACACACGGTGAAATCGCTCTGGATATTTGGAACTGATATGCCACGTGCACAAACTATAGTGTCTCCTGAAATACTCGAGCAATTGTATTGCCCACGACTTTATCCTAATTTGTGATAATCGTCTTCGGACAACCGAAATTCATTACTTCTAACCATGTCTAGTAAGCCCATTCGAAAGTCTTCTCTGTTTCATCCCTTTACAATGCATTCCCAAACAATACCGAGTGAAAATGGTGATTACTCCGGTGAAAGGAGCAAATGACATGGAATACTTGTTGTTTGATAGGTGCTATCAAAGAAAACCCTGTTGCTGAACCTTTCATACGTCATCCTCGAGGGTGAATCCAAATAATCATGTCGATCCTGTTTTCGGCAACGGTCCTGTATCGATAAAAGAAGTCCCTCGTACCTTCATTGCTCAACTACTTGAAGTAGGTGAATACCGCTTGTGAATCATATACAATATCATTAGCTCTTTCGTGTCTCATTCTATGAAATTCGTTTTGGGTGAAACTATTGTTTTCAATACCACCTGCTTGAGCTGAAAACACATTCATCACTTTACTATGGCCAAGACCGGATTCCTATAAACAAAAATCATATTCTAACAAACCGAAGTTATAGTTTCTCGTGTGCACATAAATCATACCTTGATAGGCGTTACCAACGGGTGATTATATGCACTTACGTACTTGGTGACAACCCATACATCCAGCAGCACGATGGCCGACAAACATCCGAGCCTTGCAATCAGTACGGATCACACAATTTCTTTTTCGTATTTTTTCTTATCTTCACCTTCTTCATCCTCGACTGATTTTTCTAACATGTGACAAGCGAACATTGGAGAATAGCAACCTCCGGATTGCACATGTTTTTGGCTCGTTTTGATTTCACCTGAAAACCACGATGTTTTGCAAATGATTTGTAACATTTTTCTGCCTCTTCCATCAAGCTGAAATTTTTCCTTCAAATGGTTCCGAAAAATCAGAACTCGAACTACATGGAACATTCGAAGCATTTGGAATATTTTATGGTGATTGAAAAAAAAACTATCAAAATAACTTGATTCCATGAGAATATAGTATGAAATTTTATGAAATGTATTTTACCTATCGTAATATGTTTATGGATACACTAACTAAGAGAGGGA
>JAOVYX010022505.1:0-14544 GCA_035668315.1 Drosera spatulata
AAAGCAAACTAATAGAAATTAGATTCTTTTCAGATTCAGGAACTACTTTAACATCTTTTAAAGTTAGAATCTTACCAAAGGATAAAGTAAGTTCAGCAGCTCCTCAATGAGTCACTCTAGCTGATGCTCCATTTGCCACGATCACCGTCTCGGATGCATCAGTCGTTTCTTTCAGCATTCTAGCCACCAATCAGAAGTGCTACAGCTGGCCGCACCATTCCGAATCATAGCAATGAAACCGACTGGCTCAGCTTTATCAACTACCATGTTGACTTCCTTGTTAGATGTGTTAGGCTTGTTGGGCTTGTTCTTCTTCGGAAGTCTGCACTCACTCTGCAAATGACCCAACTTGCCATAGTTATGGCACTTGCCTCAAAACTTAGCAATAGTTTTCTTAGCAGCTACATGTTTGGGCTCATCTTTAGTTGGCTTGGATTGCACTCTAGGATGCCTCTTAGAAATTGTCACAGCATTAGCAGTAGAGATCTGACTGCTGACTAACTCCAAGTTGCTCCTAGTTCGATTCTCATCTTCGATTTTAATGAATCGCTTGAGATCATCCAGCCCTATCTGAGTTTTCTTCCGGTACATCTCAGTCTTAAAAGACAACCATGATGCAAGTAGCTTATAAATTATAGCACCTATCAAGAATACATCGCGGACATCAATGCCATCAGTTTTAAGCTTCATTCTCAGATTCTTAAGATCTGTGACTTGAGGAAGTGTCTCTCTATCGCCATCAAATTTCATGTCCATAAATTTATCGACAAGATGTGCTTTAGAGAGAGCCTCCTCCTTCTTAAACTGAGCATCAAGATTGTCCCATATTTCTTTAGTAGTATTGAACTTGCTATAAATCTCTGCAAGTCTATCGGACATGCAATTAAGCAAGTAGTACTTGCAAAAATCTCATCAACATCTTCAGTGGTCTCCTCAAATGTACTCAATACAGTATAGAATACATCTAAATATTTTAGACCAAATTGAGTTTTTCGTTTTCAATTGTTGAATTCAGATCCACTAAAGTTTTCAAGTTTGGGCATTTCATTGTTTAGCCACTATTGTTCTAACAGTTTTGCAATCAACGCGCAGTCAATCAAATTGAATGCAGAGTTTAAAACAATAGAACCTGATGTGAGGACCACCCAATAGCACCGTTGATTTCACGCAACAAAACCACACCGAAGTCAAACAAGGAACCAAAACTGAGAGGGGCTGAAATCCTCATTGGTTCAACACCATTTGAATGGCATTTCGTTGAGGTTGTGACAAAAACTCATCCTGATTCTCATTGAATACTTTTGCCATAGCAGCAAGCTCTTCATACGATGGTCTACCAATGGGCATGCCACCTCCAGAAATTCCCAAACCTTGTTCCATTCTCGTATTCCCGTCAATTTCTGCCCAATATTCGTGGTCTTCAGGAAAGTCAAAGGAACTCTTCTTCCTCACACAACCTCCAAACCAGAGGGATATCTTGCTAGTTCGATCCTCGCCGAAGAATACACTTGTGTCGCGGATATTCTCTTCAATTTGACAGAGATATCTTCCACTCGACACGAATCTCTCCACGTCGAGATCTTTAGCGGCCACACCGGAGAAGAGATCCGGTACACCCACTCGTCCAGTTCGCCTACTCGTTGCTGGAACAGAGCAACCACGCCGCACACTCCGGAGGATGAGGTTCGTCGGAGATCGAGAACAATCGTCGTAGATCGAGAACAATCAGATGGAGGTGGTGTTCCTAAGTGATGGCGACTGTGGATCTGGGTGGGTTATTCCTTGGTGGCGACGGCTAGGGTTAGGTTTATGTTTCAAGATTGTTGAGAGGATTTTTGAGAAAGAACCTAACCTTGAATAATAACATGCAGGGTATCTAGTTTGGAATACCAAGGCCGCTATCTCCAGGCTAGTATATATAGAAAACTAGGCTTACAGTAATAGGGTATTTTTGTACAATTAAAATACACTCTATCTACCGAACACAAATCTTATCTTTATGGCGTATATAGAGAAACTGATGTTTAAGGATATATTATTAATCATAATATTCCTCAACAGATTTCACATGTTGAATCTCAATACGGTCAACTTGTAACTTATTTTCTCCATAGGTAGATTTGTACCATTCGCTACAGAGATAGGAAAATGAACAAGAGTCTATAATTTTATTCAAAATGCTTGAAGAAATGATAGCAAAAAGACTAGTACCAATAGAATCTTTCTTAGTCATTGATGCTTCAAAGTTCTGGGCTTGAGCCTCTAACTATAAAATGAGCAATTAAAGATCTATTATTCTCTTTATCAAAAAAAATAAAATAAAAAATTTATTATTCTTGATGTCAGAAACACAACGAGAATCGAGTTCAAGCACAAACAAGATTCGAAATGGGAAAAACCTCTCTGGGATTCCTCGCTCTTTGAAATTCAAAATAACAATCTTCAAAGACTGAATGTATCCTAACAAGCTTAAATAGTCACCTAAAAACCTTAAAACTGAAATTGTAAAAATGCCATTAAATACTATTTATTGGAAAAACATAAAAATGGTCAAAAATCTATCTAAACGATCACAAAACGCGTTTTCATGTTGATTTCATTGTCAAAGACGACGATTTTTTATCCTCGTGTCGTTTCGTCTGAACCTGTCAAATTTCGTCGCAATCCGAGATAGTGTTCTTGGATTTTTAAAAACCCAAATAGCAACATGGACCGTGTGCCGTCTTGCATCAATTCTACTTGACGAAACATCTAAAGCAATTATCAAAACGGCTCTACGACCAGCCTTGTTCTTGAGACACTCTGAATGATAAGGAGAGGAGAATCCACCGACCACGAGAAAGGTCATCTGCCGCTAATAATAGAAGGCGTAAATCGTAATTGAGTCTGATTCCAACCTCTATTGAAGATGGTTCATGACTAACCTTTTTCTCTGGCGACTGCAAGGATCATGATCATCTCCGTAAGATGAATTGCAGAACAAGTAACTCGAGCGGACATAATTAGGATCGCCACCAACAGGTAAAGTTGTGTCGGTGCACAATACTACTATTGACACCCTGATTATCTAAACTTGTGTCGGTGCACGATTGCAGCCTCCCTGGAGTGCTACTTGGTATCCAGGCAGGTAATGTTGGGCGCTCTCCCCAAGACTATCATGATTAAGCTCAGAATCCGTGCCTCAGACTTGATTTCATTCCTACAGTCGGTTGACTAATTTAAAATCTTTGTTTTCTTTCCGTGTTAATTACCTTCCGGGTCCAAAAAGAATTATTTCATAAGTTTTATATAAATTAATTATATTTTATACAAATTACGATGGATTGATTTGACATATTTATTAAAAAATTTATTAATTTTGAATGATTTTATTTGAATGTCCTTAGTTTTAAAAATACTATTTCCGTCCTACATAAATTATGATATATTGACTTAATATGATTATTAATAAATATGTTGATTTTGAGATATTTTATATGTTTATCCTTGTGAGAAATAAAGGAAATTATAAATGTGTGGAGAAGAAATTGTAATTGGGTGGAGAACGAAAAAATGATGATAGAAAAGATGATGTGATATAAAATAGGATAATTTGAAGATTTAGACCTAAAAATTTACTTATTTAAAAAAGTTATAATTTATGTGGGATATCCATTTTCTATAATATGTCGTAATTTATCTAAGAAGATAAGAGTAAAATTTAAGTGGAATTATGAGTAGGAGAGGAGAGAAAAAGAAATGATTATAAAGATGATGTGATATAAAGTAGGGATAATATAGATTTTTAGGTATCCAAAACTTGTCTATTATGGAAAATTTGTAATTTATGTGGGACGATCATATTTAATAATGTGTCGTAATTTATATGGGACGGAAAGAGTATTAAACTTATTAACTTAGAATATCCCAATTAAATTACTAATCTTATTCTATTGGGTAGGGGTAAATTCAGAGTAAAAATGACTAATTTCAAAGCAATTTTTTTTAATAAGTTTAATTTTTATTTTAAAACATGGATGCTCTAGAGTTGGTTTTTTTGCTCTGAATTTAGTCATTTTCTATCCAATTTAGAAATTTTTTTCCTATAAAAATATCAAAGCATTATTATTAGTACTTTATATTATGTCAACACATTAATACTTTTTCCCCTTCTTTTCTTTCTCATTCCGATCACTCACATGAATCAAAAGTTAAGTTAATCTTTATAATAACAAACGGCACATATATAAATTATCATATCATATCAACTGGTTATAATTATTTTGGGACGGAAGGAATAAAACTTTCTTGCTACAGTATTTATTTTCGATTTTCATACATATGTTCTAGGACGAACCTGAGCTCTTAATAAAGTCAACAAGGTTTCATGATGGGAAAATTTCCAAGTACAAGCGTGAATTCCAAAGTTAGGCTTTATTTAGCACCTGATATGTTCGGATTGATAATTTGTTGAGGTTTTTTTTTTTATAGAGTTGTGTCTTTCGCATTGGCATCTTTCATGGCTGCAGTTCGTGAGCAAAAAAATTGGGACATCTTGGCACACTTTGCATGAGTGGACTAATAGGTTTGCAATGAATATGGAATGATCAGCCTATATCTTATGTTCATATGTATTCTGACATTTAATTCCTTACGACTTATTAAGACCTTATGAAAATGAAACCGTGAATATCTTCATCATATGTTAGTCATCTTACAGCGTTATAGGGAGCTAACTGCTAAGTTAGGGTCGTCCTAATAAAATGACAAATAAGATACTCCTTCCGTCCGATAATTGTTACAACACTTTGATCCGTAACATTTTTAATTCTTAGGTCTACTAACATTAGATTTTTGATAGATTTGATTTCTCGATATGATATCAGAGTAGGTCATGTCACTTGGGTTTATTATGTGGATTTTGTTTAGACTAAGTTAATGAATTTATTATCCACACTTTATACCTAATTGTTTTCTTATGAAAAGAAATGTTAGATATATATATTTTTGGGCTTGATTCCTCGACATAATTCATTGTATAGTTGGAACCTCAATGTACATTTCTTATTCGAATGAGACTATAGGTTGGGCATTGCTTCGAAGAGGTGCCCGTCTTATACATTGATCAGAAATCCGGGTATTCCTTAATTCTTCAATTGAAGATTCTTCCTAAGGTTCCGAATGGTCACACGAGAATGCGTGATTGCTTTCTGTAATTTCTAAATTAAAGATGTCCAACTATTTAGGGAAAACAACTTAATTTTACCTCTTAGGTGCAAGTTAAGTCATCATCAACCCCTCATACAATACACGTCATTTTTCGGTGTTAGAATTTTGTCTATACGATGCCAGGTCAAGTCAACTTTAGAGTCATAAATTAGAACCTCAATTCGGAGCGTCACATTCCCACGTTATTTTCTCTCATTGTCTCAGTCCATTACTTTGACTTGTATGGTTCCATCCTCACTTCTCATTTTGCATCACATTTTCTCCTCTATAAATTGACACATTCATATCATTTACAAAAACTTGTGCCTTGTACCCACATCCTTTCACCATACATACACACACAAAAATTAACACTAAAATAACCACTCTATCCCATCCATGGCCTTCGCCGGAGACGCCGGCGGGTCGGGCTCGATGGGCTTCGCGCTCCAGGTGCTTACGGGCCGATGGTTCATGGTCTTCGCGACGCTGCTGATCATGTCCATGGCGGGAGCGACGTACATGTTCGGGCTCTACTCGAATGATATTAAGTCGTCACTTGGATATGATCAAACCACCTTGAACCTGTTAAGTTTCTTCAAGGACCTCGGCGGGAACGTCGGGGTCTTATCGGGCCTGATCATGGAGGTTAGCCCGCCGTGGGTTGTCTTAACCATGGGCGCGACCCTCAACTTCTTCGGGTACTTCATGATATGGCTCGCGGTCACGGGCAAGATAGCCAGGCCCGCTCTCTGGCAGATGTGTCTCTACATATGCATAGGCGCAAACTCGCAAGCATTCGCCAATACAGGCGCGCTTGTCACCTGTGTGAAAAACTTCCCGGAGAGTCGCGGGTCGGTGTTGGGCCTGTTGAAGGGTTTCGTCGGGCTCAGCGGGGCAATCTTGACACAATTCTACCATGCCATCTATGCCAACAATTCCAAGGCTCTCATCCTCCTAATAGGATGGCTGCCGGCCGCGGTCTCCATCGTGTTTCTGAGGACTATTCGTTTCATGAAGGTTGTCCGACAGACGAACGAGCTGAAAGTGTTTTACGAAATGCTGTACATGTCGCTCGGGCTTGCGGGCTTCCTCATGATCATGATCATTATCCAGAAACGGATGGTGTTCACCCAGCCGGAGTATATAGGTAGCGCCGTGGCGGTTCTTGTTCTGTTGTTTTTGCCACTGTTGACCGTATTTAAGGAAGAGTTGAAGTTGTTCAAGATGAAATTAGAGGAGAAAGTTATGACCATTACGGAAGTGAAAGTTGTCACTGAAGCTCCCCGGCCAGACGGGCCATCGCCATCGGATGATTTGCCCGTGGCCGAGCAGAAGGAGACTTCTTGCTTCGAGAACATATTCCGGCCACCAAACCGAGGCGAGGATTACACGATTTTACAGGCACTCTTCAGCATAGATATGGTCACCTTGTTTGTGACCACAATCTGTGGTGTGGGGAGCACATTGACAGCAATTGATAACTTGGGCCAGATCGGGACCTCGCTCGGGTACCAGACCGGTAGCATCAGTACCTTTGTTTCCCTGGTCAGTATATGGAATTACCTCGGGCGGGTCGTGGCGGGCTTTGCCTCGGAGTACTTTCTTGTTAGGTACAAGGTTCCTAGACCACTCATGCTCACTTTGATTCTCTTGTTATCCTGTGTGGGCCACCTGTTGATTGCGTTCGGGGTACCCAACGGGCTATATGTGGCCTCGGTGGTCATCGGGTTTTGCTTCGGGGCCCAATGGCCGCTCCTATTCGCCATCATATCCGAGATCTTTGGGCTCAAGTACTATTCCACGCTCTACAACTTCGGAGCGGTAGCCAGCCCGATTGGCGGGTACATACTCAATGTACGAGTCACGGGCCACCTATATGACAAAGAGGCCCGAAAGCAGATGGCTGCACTTGGGCTCATAAGGAAGGCCCACGAGGAGCTGACTTGCTCCGGCGTCGCGTGCTTTAAGATGGCATTCATCATAATGACGGTAGCCACAGTGTTCGGGGCATTCGTGTCGCTAATCCTGGTCGCGAGGACTAAAAGGTTCTACCAAAGCGATATATACAAGAAGTTCCGGGAAGCAGGGGATGTGGCCGCAACAGAAATGGCTCTTACCAACGGCAGCATTGTGGTGTTGCCGGATAATGTGACTAAGGGGACGACGAACGGGAAGGAGGGAGTAGGAGAACCGACGACGATCAAAGATAGTTGATGATGTACAATTCAAAGTTAGGCGTCGCTGGAAAAGTCATAGGTTAGGCTAACGCCTAACCGGACTTTTTGTCATACGAGTCGAGTGCATTACATATGTGGAGATCTGAATTTAGATTTATATATGTATAGCCTTGGGCTTTTTTAGGTGTAGAAAGCTGTGTGCCACTACTATATTGAACACTAGTACTGTTTGAGTTTTGGTTTTACTAAACTCTGTCACTATCTCTAATTTTGCCAGAGCATAATAATGAAACAAATACTACAGAAAAAGTTACGGGGTTATCTCAATTAATCCTGGGTTATTATCATCTTATTATTATTGCATTCTAACACTTAATTGTGGTATACTCGTTGGAGTTATCTCGGTATATTCAGGTCGAATATTACAATTTGACTACAATACAATTTACAACTAACCAATTAGATTCTTTCTTATTAGCGTAGAAATGGAGTACTTGATTTATCAAAATAGACGAAAGATTCTTCTATGAGTGTCAGCTTCAAGTTTCGTACCCGAAAATTCATTATATCATGTCATTTGCAACTTATTGATATGTAGAAACACAGATCTATACTATGTGAATCCAACTACGTGTTTTAGGAGACCACCTAAAAGCTCAAATAATTCCGGGCTCATTTGTTTCCAGAAGTGTTGGAGATGCAGAGGACTGGGAAAGCGAACAAAGATTCTTTTACACATATACGGTATTGGTTGTAGCATATGGCGTCTATTATCTCAATGGAAATCAAAGCCGTTTGTGTAGTTTTACAGCTGGGATTGGACCATGTAGCTGGATTGGATTATACTAGTATAAACGTAAGGTTGGTCTCTACATTTGCTTCTAATATGAGAAGATTTGTGTATGATTTGACTATGAGGTTGAAACACGGACCAACTCATTACAGCGTATATATCATGTTTACGGCAGAGTTTTATTTGTAGGGTTTTCATGTATTAGATTGATAAGTACTATATAGCATGACTATTGGCAGTCATCTTTATGAAATTTGTCACGATTATTAAGATGCATTGAATTTATTATTTGATCAAAATGCCCTCTTTTGTTTATAGGAGTAAAACTGCGATAGAATATCTTTGCTAATGCTTGGCACATGCCAAATGCTAACTCCTTCCGAACAGCATCCTTGCTGCCTCTCATATGGGTTGGGAGCCCAAAATTTAAGTTTTTCCCCTGCACTTGTTATCAGCTGTAATATCTCAGTCCCCAGATGAGATACAGGGAGGCTGCTGTCCATTGTGGAAAAAAGAGGATCTTGCTTAGCCTAACAACCCATGATTTGCCACGATGAATTTTTCCACCATTGGGCGTCGATGCTGTGGTCCTTCCTACCTCATCACAACAATTGTCATTGCCATTCCGTACATCAAGATCCTACTTTCTTATCGAATGAATGAATCAGCATAATTTTTAGTCCCAAGTGAGGATACAATACGTGTCCATCTGGATTCGGAGGAGTCGATTGACATGGACATGGAAAAAAAAGTACGTGTAGGTACGCGGTGAGACGTAGGATTAGCATGAATCTGGCCTAGCTATGTGAAGAGATGTGGTTGAATCTTGTTGGGTAGTCAATCATCATAAAAGACTCGGGCATTGAATACTGAGTTGGAGAGACGTTGACAAGATTTTGAAAAAGGGTGTGAAAATTACTTGTACAGTCGATGAGGACGCAGCTATGAACATGCTTCGACTTTCGAGTTGTCCTTCCTAACGTTGAATTGGCTCGACTTGTAACTGATTTTGAGAACGAGTTCATAAAAAAATCCAATTATAGTCCGGAAAGGTATCCACTTCTTCGATAATTTTTCATAAAAAAATAAAATAAAATATTTTATCGTCTAATGATACGAATTAAACTTTACATCGATATGTACATAGAGTTGAATTGTTTCATTTGTTATGGGACAAAAAGAGTAATAAATATAAATATAGTTCCTATCAACTACCAGTTGATTTATTATGCTTGGGCTTGACTTGTCTCGAGTAGGCTTCAATGAGAGTTAAGGGTAATAATCGCTGACACGTCCGTCGTAAGACGGTCAAATTAAAATAATAATACGTTTACTCACACTCTAGTTGTATTCTAATTAATTGCATTAGTGTTAGTAAGGATCGAACCCACAAGGACGATTGGTGCAATATTTAGATATGTAAATGCAATGATCACGACGAGACACTACCAACTTAATAAGATGTAATAACTTGGGGGGTGGGGGGTGTTTGTCTTACTAATTAAATCAAGTAAAAAGATTAAATTAAATAATCATAATCTAAACTTATAAAGGATATGAAGTAAGGTGTTCTTTGTATGATAAAAATATAGGGAGGTTGATTAATTACGTTCTACCTTTTAAGAAACAATCATTGATGATTATCATATGGTTCATTATTTTAGAAAGGTTTGGTTGTAATACATTCGATAGAATATTAATTACCGATGAGGTTGTATAATTAAACTAACCTATTTATTTCTAATATACCGATGAGCTCGTATATGCTAAAAGATAAATAAATTGATTCAAAGCAAGAGAATTCACCAAACATAAACATTAATAGCAATAAATTTAAAATATCATGTGCACATGTAATCAATCATAACATCATGACTATGAGTTTAAATCAAGAAAGTTATTTGCTACCAACTTAACCACTTAGCGCGATTAATAGTTAGGTTACAATATCAATAGGTGCCCAAACTAATTGATTTAATAACATATTATTGATTAAAGTCAGATTTTATGCATAAATCAACATATATGAATCTGGTTTAGTTGATCTATTTCATCTCATGATCCATTGTAACTGAAATTTCATTAATCTTTCCCTACAAAGTAACTACTCACTCATGATCATGAACATCATCACACACATTACACAATCGTGTATCATCATCTCTGAAATAAAAGTTCAACAGGGATAAGAAGACAATATAGCGTTGTATAGAAGAGATCTGATGTCAAAACAATGAGATTCAACGCCCTACACCTTGATCCAACGTCCACAAGTAAGGAAGTGGAGAATTTCTAATCTAAGGTCTTAGAATAAACGAACGAACGAAAACTCTGGAAAACGATCTCTCTAAACTCTCTTAAATAAATAAATTATACGGGTATTTATAGAAAACCCAAAAGGCAATCCGAAATTTAAATAAAACAAACAAATCTGATATGCAGACCTGTGAAATGGTCATTACAGGGCCCCTGTCACGGCCGTTACACAGTCTGATTTCCAAAAAAAACACGATGCAGGATCGTAACAATCGTGACACTCAAGTGTAACGGTCATTACACAGCTTTGACCTCCAAAGATGGCCTTCAAACGCTGTAATGGTTGTTATAATGGAAATGCTTGGTCGTTACAGCTCAAAAACACATCCATTTAGCATCGAAACATCACCAAATGGTCATGAACGTATCCACAAATGATTAACGCATTAAATCTTCGTCTTGGATCAACAAAAAAGCTTTAAATCACGTTCAAGATCACGCTCAAAGCTTCATCTTCACATCATCACTTGTAATGACCTTCCATAATCAACTCAACAACTCATTCACATCTTCATACGATCAAATCTGCCACGAAAATAAAGAAATAGTAGTATCCAATTCCAAAGACACAAACTAAACTAAAAGCACAATATAAAGGACTCAAACACAACAAAACATTAAGTTTATGTCAATAAATTATGTGTGCTTACACACACATCAAATTCCCCCAAGCAAAACCTTTGTTTCTCCCTAAACAAAGTTAAAAACAAAATAAAGTTTCAACTTGAAATTGAAAAATTAATAAGACTTAAAAACTCCCATAGTTTGAGCATCAAAGTAATCAGAATGCCTACTATTAATAACACAAAACACATGTCGAAGGAACATTTACACAAAGTCGACCTTCATCTCTATTCACACCACATAAACTACCCTTGAAATCATCCCCTCTTATGATCCTTCACACTTAGCAGATATTCTCTAGATGTAGCAAGACGAAATATTTTCAAAATTCCATTTCAAAATTCATTTATTTCATCCCGTTGCTTCCTTACGGTCAGAAATGCGTCCGACATGGGTCATTTTCAAAACCACCAAAGTTTCAAAGGAGGTCTAGATTTCGTACTGAATATGTATCTGTTTTTTTTTTCTTTTCTTCAAGCTCATCTTATTGAATACCACGTCCCTCCTTTTATCCGTAGATGGTAATTTTGATTATCGAGGTAAGGGACATGGTACTTTTGAAGCTTTTTGCTTGTTTTAAATTGTTTCGGCAATTTTTCTCTCCTTTTTTTTTTTTTTTCATGATGAGTAGGTGTAGAAAATTCTCCAGTAACAAAAAATAGCATAAGGGTCACCATAGAAGACAGGTGCTTTATAAACAAAAAAATTTTTTTTTTCAAAAACTCACAAAAATGTTTTTTTTTTTCTCATTTTTTTTCACAAAAAAATTCTCTTTACGGTACGAGTCACCACTAAAGCACTATCTACACATGAAAGGATCATATCATAGGAGTGTAATAGAACGGTGTTAGCAAAGATTCATGACTTCCTTAGAAACGATATTCAAACTATATGTATTAGTGCAACAATTATCAAGACATAAATCACCATTTTACTTTGCTCAAACCATGGATTTAAAAACAAAACACAATTCTTTTTTTTCTTTTTTTCTTTTTTAAAGTTTCAGAAAACCAACGAAAGTAAAATCAATGAAAATAAGAAACTAGACTAAGTAATCCCTCCCCCAAGTTAGAACTGCACATTGTCCTCAATGTAAATAGGTATGAAGCGTAAAGGACAAAATATACCTGTTAAATTCAAGAACGGGGTGGAAAATGTCCTTTTGACACATACCAGTTATAAATCGCTCTGATTATATCATGTACGGGTCTAGCTTAAAACTCCAATTATTGTTAAATAACACTAATTGTGTAATTCTGTCACTCAACCTATTGTTCAATCCGCTCAAGTGCCTCCTTAAGGTTCCGCTGCTCCTGTACTATTTGTTGTAACTTTGAATTGAGAGCAATGAAACTACACGGAGGTGGTGGACGCTGTGGATGTGCAGGGTTTACAACATGGTCCTTGTCTTCTTCTTTCATCCAACGTTGTACTCTATCCACATGAATTTCTTGCCCATGTGGTGGAACATCGAAATTTTTCTGTGGCGATGATATTCCTATCTAAACAAAACTCACATTGCACATATATTAATGAACCACTCTTCCTCTCTCATAATATGAAAAAAACTAATCAGGAAAGTAACTACAAGAAGGATAAAGCATACATATAGAAGCGTAGAGGCATGAAAGAAAGAAAATATCATCAATGGAGTTTCATTTTTGTATGAATAAAATATATGGTGAGTAGGCATCTATTGTGGCAACCAACCTAAATAATAAAAAACTAGCAATTCTTCTTCATTGATTGAACTAAAGTTGGTTTATTGGTTTTCATTTTTACTATTTTTTTTTGTATTTAGTATATTTATTTATCTATTTAGTTTTTTAAAAAAATATTTTATGTGTCCTAAAATCCTTACACTTTGATGTTAGGAATGAGTTAAAGTGAATTGAAATTAATTCTAATTATTGTTTTTAACTCTTTTTTTTAATGATGATTTTTTTTTTTCGTTTTAAATAATTTCCCTCTAATTTTTCAATGAGGTTTAATTGATTAATCTGAAGTTTCGTATTAATTTTCGTATTTTAACTAAATATAAGGAACTTTCTTGAATTAAATGAATTATTTAATTTTATAAGAAGGAAAACTAAATAGAATAAGACGAAAGTGAACTGAATATATTAAATGAAACGAGTTTCGTACATCGACTCAAAAGCTGAAAATAATAAACTCAAGCAAACTAACTGACTCGAGATAGGAATGTAAATGACACAAAAGTTTGAACTTGGACTGAAAATGAAATACATGAATAGTCACACACCCCCAAAGTAATCTGAACTAAGTCCTAAAACACATAGACATGAAAAATAAGGATTAAAATATATGAAATAACATGGGCGGTGGTGGTGGCGACGGCCAGTTCTATTGAGGAAACTGGTCAAAGAAAGCACTCTGGCGCTGCTCCATGCACTAAAGAGTAGCCATCATATCCAGCGAACGCTCGTCCATCAAATCAATACGCTCTCCCTGACGTCGTTACTCCTCTACTATGGCTCTTTGACTCCCCTCTAACCTCTGTATTACAGCCCTCCAATCATAATGAGAGTTGGATGGTAGATCGTCGTGCTAAGGTGGACGTGACTGGTAGTAATGAGGCTGCTCGTAGCCTCCATGATAGGCAATCGGAAAGCTCAGCTGGTACTGTGAATAGTCAATAGGCTCTGGCTCATGAACAGGTAGAACAGGTGCATCAGTCATCTCAACCTCCTGGTGTGTAGCTGGAGGATGTGGTGGTGAAGCAGCTCTAGGCTGAGCAGGCTCTCCGGCCTGAAGTCTCGGTAATCCCCATTTCCTAGGATCTCTGACAGTCTATTCACGTGCTGGGATTGGAAGAAGTCTCTTAGGGTCACGCGCATCTCTTTGGCAAAGATAATAATCTTTGCCCTCTTTCTTCAGCATCCCTAAGTTCTATAGTCGGGTGATGTCAATGGGATCTCTGGGCCTATCTGCCTTAATAGCACTCAAATCAATCCTGAAATACTCCGTCAAGGCAGTAATCAAGCCTCCCATAACTATGCCTCCAGTCGTAGCCATAGTATGATACATCAGCCTGCATGCCACAAATGCTCCCGTGCAAACACGAGATTCAGCAGACTTGACATTAAGACCATATAGCATACAATGCAAAATCCATAACTCCTTTTCTGAAACTGAACCCTGACTCTTCTCCGTCCCTAAGATCGTATTGGCTATAAACCAATGCATAGTGTGAATAGTTGGGTTACGAAGGTAAGTACTTTTAGCATATCTAGGTTCAAACACCCTTTCACCGATGAGTCTTTCCCAAAAGGTATTTTGGTCACTCTTAAAGTTATCAGACATGTCCCGCTCTCCCCCAAGTTTAAAGCCATAAGCTGTGGTATAGTAACCCAAAAATTTGTCGGATTTAAATATATATTTTGGATTAAAAATATACGTACGAAGCGTATGCAACGAACGCGT
>JAOVYX010022506.1:0-43345 GCA_035668315.1 Drosera spatulata
TTATTTACGCGTTCGTTGCATACGCTTCGTACGTATATTTTTAATCCAAAATATATATTTAAATCCGACAAATTTTCGAGTTATTATAATAGATGTGCCAGAGTAGCAGCAGCTGTGATTGTAGAACATTCCACTTCTTTTTTATCAAGTAGTATGGCAGTCTCTGTAGAATTTAAAGAGGATGGTACTAATCGAAATACTTGATATTATTCAATGGAACATTATAACTTGAGACACAAGACTCTAAAGCTTTTAGGTGGGAGACTTTTTGCTAGTGGAATGCTTGATTGACTTGATGATTGGATGCTTGGATACATCAACACTACCCCTATTTATAATACTCACCATCTCAAATGAACGGTGAGGATTGATTTGATCCTACGGCTAAGATTTAACTTCTAGAATTCTCCTACTATAATTGTAGGTATATTCTATAAGATTTTTTTCATAGAAACATTTAAATAAAATTCTACAACTTACTTAAATATTTAGGAAAAATCTAGATCTTAGACTTGAACTTATTAATCTTGGACTTGGGCCTTCATATTTTAGGTTGGTGTTAAATCATATTGTATCTTCAATACTCCCCCTCAACACTAACCCTTCTTGCCTCCATTCCAAGAAGCCGACGGAACTCTTCAAACTTTGCTTGATTAAGTCCTTTGATGAAGATGTCTGCTATTTGATTCTTCGTGTTGATCGTCCTCATCTCCATCTCTTCTTCGAGCACCTTTTCCCTTACAAAGTGATAATGCACTTCCACATGTTTGGTCCTTTCATGGAAGACTGGATTCTCTGCCAAGAGTATAGCTGATAGGTTGTCACAATATAGTGGTACCGTAAAGTCAGTGGGCTGATGCAGGACTTCTAATAGTTGTGCAAACCATGTGCTTTCTTGAGCTGTCATTGCACCTGCCCGGTACTCAGCTTCTGTCGTAGATAATGATACAGTTGGTTGTCTTTTACTGCACAATGAGATAGCTCCGGATCCAAGACTGAATGTGTAGCCTGTCGTTGATCTTCTTGTGTCCGGATCTCCGGCATAGTCGGCATCACAATGACCGACTAATGTACTATTACTTCCAATTTTGTATGAAAAAACCAAAATCAACAGTGCCTTTAACGCACCTCAGTATACGTCTCACAGTTTCTAAGTGAGGCTTCCTTGGAGTTTGCATGTATCGACTCACGACTCCAACAGCAAAGGATATGTCCGGCCAAGTCATAGTTAGGTAGATTAGACTATCGACCAGTTATCGATACATGGTTGGATCCTTCAGCTCCTCGCCTTCATACGTACTTAGCTTAGGTCTTTCCTCTATTGGAGTAACAATAGGTTTGCAATTGAGCATCCCAAACTTCTGCAGGAGATCCTTGGCATATTTTTTGTTGACACAAGAAAATACCTTCTTTGTCTCGATTAATCTCGAGGCCGAGAAAGTGCTTAAGTTCCCCAAGTTCCTTTATCTGAAATCAGACTAATAGACTCCTCCTTATCAGCGTGATCTCTTCCTTATCATCTCCGGTGATGATCAAATCGTCCACCCACATTGAAGAAGAAACTCGGCTATCTTTCCGTACCATGCCCTTGGAGCCTACTTTCATCCATAGAGTGCCTTCTTGAGTTTGCAAACATACTCTGTATAATTAATGCTCTCAAACCCTTTTGGTTGCTCCATGTATATAGCTCTGTCTAGCTCTTCATGTAGAAAAGCGTTCTTTACATCCATTTGCCATAGTTTCCATGCTTTCATGGCAGCTAGAGCGATTAGGACTCTCACTGTGGTAATCTTGGCTACTGGATTGAAGGTTTCTTCATAGTCTTGTCTATACTGCTGTGAGAATCCTAGAGCAACCAATCGTGCCTTGTATCTTTCTATGGATCCATCTGACCTGGTCTTCAACTTGTAGACCCATTTAGTTGAGATTGACTTCACATCCTCAGGTTTTGATACTAACTCCCATGTCTCGTTCTCCTTTAAGGTCTTGTATTCTTCCTCCATGGCCTTGATCCATTCTTTACTCCTTAAAACCTCTTCATAGGTTGATGGCTCTTTAATATCATCATTGATGGCTATTGCTGCATTTGCATATTTTGGGTTTGGCTTCTTTTCCCTCTTTGATCTTCGCAACTACTGGACTGGTTCTTCTTCAATCTCTATTTGGGTTGGTCGTATTTCTTCTGCAGTCTTGCTCATTTGAGGAGTCTTGTGGTGTACTCCAGTTTTCCACGGGCTCTTTGAGCATTCGGGTGTTCTAGGTGCATGTTTATCATCTCTTATATCTTCATGATCATCCACCCTTTCTTGTACTTTGCTTTCCAAGTCTTCTAAATATGGAAGCACTATCTTCTCTGATGATGACCAGGATGAAGCTTCATCAAAGACCATATTCCTTGAGGTGTAGCAACGATCTGTCGTAGGATTACAACACCTCCATCCTTTCATTGCATCATCATATCCGACAAAGATGCAACGAATTACCTTTTTATCGAACTTACTTCGAAGATGGTCTGGGACAAAGACGTAGCAGACACATCCAAATATGCGAAGTGGCTGATTGTGGGTTTGACATTCCATAACTTCTAAAAAGGTGAGATGAACTGTAACTTTACCTGAGGTAGCTTGTTGATTACATGCGCCACCGTCTTCATACACTCCGCCCAAAACCTTGGGGGCACATTCTTTGAGTGCATTAAGCTTCGACATATCTCTGCAAAGTGTCGGTTCTTCCTCTCAGCAATACCATTTTGTTGAGGAGTACTAGGGCATGTCAATTGACGCTTGATATTGTGCTCCTTCCGGAATGACGAGAATACTTCTGATGTGTATTCCCCTCTATTATCGACACGTACACAGCGTACCTTCTTCCCAAGTTCATCTTCATCCTTTTCTATGAACTCTTGAAATTTTATGATGACTTTAGAATTTTCTTTAAGAAAGTAAACCCACACGTACTTTGAAAAATCATCAATGAAAGTCACCATATACTTTGCCCCGCTAACAGATGGATACTTCACTGGTCCGAAGGCATCTAAGTGGATGAGTTCCAAAGGCTCCTTTGCTCTAAACTTTGATTCCTTGTAAGGAAGTTGATGAGCCTTTCCATATTGACACCCGGCGCAGATAGTATCTCTTTTTGACTTCTAGATGAGGAAGGTCCTTTAACATCGACTTTTTCATCATGATCTCCAACTTATGGTAACTCACATGCCCGAGTCTAGCATGCCATAAATATGTCGTCTCATTTTTTCGAGTCTTATCTACGTATACTGATTCAGCAGACATCACGTAGATAGACTCTAACCTTTGTCCCTTCATTATTGGTGTATCCCAGACCTTTAGATTTTGGTACAGCTTGACATCTTGTGGTCCGAATATCACATAATTTCCGGATGATGTCAGTTGAGACACAGATAACAGATTCTTTGTCATACCTGGTATATGATAGACGTTTTGTAGCTGTACCTCGTTAGCGCCGGATCGAGGTGTATTCACAGTCTTCCCAACATGAGTGATCGGAAGTCTGGAATTGTTTGCAGTGATTACAACTTGTTTCCTTTTATACTCTGTTATGCTCTTCAGTTTCTCCTTATCTCTAGTCATATGATTAAAACAACCAGGGTCAACGAACCAATCTTGGTTGTAGTCTATTCTTCCTGAGTTTAGAGATGCTAAAAGGACAACTTCCTCCGTGATTGCGAAGGATGCATAAGTATCCCACTCTTCTTCACTTCCACCATTATGGTGGATACGGGTCACCACATTTTCTTTAATATTTTTATTCTTAAACCAACAGTCGTGGGCGATGTGACCCTTCTTGCCACAATTATAACATTTGAAGTGTTTCTTATACATGTCCTTAGATGACTGTCCTCTTTTTTCTGGGGTATATTTTGCTCCCCCTAAATTTGTGCCCTTTTGTTGATGTCTCATAGGGCTATTTCTTTGTTTCTCACTAAAGAGTGCTTCTTCTTCACTCTTTATGGAAACACCCGACATTTATATAGCCAGAGTCTCTTGATTAGTCAACAGACTCTCAAGATTCGTGATGGATGATGGAGTAGGCCATCCTTATACTGTCATAACAAATGCTGCATATTTTGGCCTCAGTCCATGGATGATGATCCTTCTGATCCTGGACTCATTAATTTTAGACTCTGGATCTAATTAAGATATGTCCCGACATAAATTTCTTATTTTTGTGAAATATTGGTTGATAGACATACCTCCTTGTTTTGTAGACATCAACTCATTCTCCAAGAGTTGGAGTCGGGCATCATGCTTCCGCGAGAAGAGTGACTTGAACGTGTCCCATACCTTTTTCGGAGTATTTGCTTCACGTATGTGCTCAATCAACTCCTTCTCAATGTTTATCTTGAGCACATACATAACCTTTCCATCTTTGATCTTCCTCTTCCTATATGCATCGGCATTTTCTGTGGAGGGTGGTGTGGTCTCATTACCACTAACAATCTCCCAGAGATCTTGCCCTTGCAAATAGGACTCAATACATGTACTCCAATAACTATAGTTGTTGCCATTGAGCTTCTCAACGCCTCCGGTTGTGTTCGATAGATCCACCATGACTCCTTGGTCTTGAATTAATCGGATCGACGATCTTACACCAAGTTAGCAACCTCGGCTCTGAGTTTATGAATATAATCTTGAATATTATACTCAATAGATAACAGATTTTGTATGTTCGTTTCATCAATTTAATTAAAAATAGAAAATGGTTGTAGTAAATAATTCTATTTCATGAGCCAATAAAATGAAAACAAAAATCAAGAGACAACAGATAAACAAACATGACATAAACATTAGCATATTGACCACAAATTTGACGGTACAAAATAACACAAGCAATTACATGTCGTATGCTTCTAACAAACGGATCTTTGAACGTAGTGAAATACTATATTTGAAGTGAATTGTAAGATCCCATGTTAGTCTTTGAACTTAAGTTGCATCCGAGACTGCTATGATCGAGGGTATGTCTATTTGAACGTTACAAGAAGCATCAAAAAAGAATAAACAAAAAGAAGAAGAAAAAGAAGACATAACCATATAACATCCATCTCAGTTATTCGGTCTGTCCCAAAATAATTTAACATTTTGTACGTATTAATTTATCGATGTAAACTTTAACTCGTGTTATGGAACAATAAAAATATAATTTTTTCATAAAACTATTATGAAAGATTAATAATAATTTAAGTTATATATTTCAATTTTATGTCAATGATATTATTTTATTATATCGTTAAAACGAAAAGTAAACTTTTTAAAATATAGTTTGAATTATGAAAAAGGTAGGGGTAAATCCATACCACAAATGACTAATTATAGGATAATTTTTCATATTTGTTATTCTCTTCGTCCAATATGTCCCATAACGGTTTAATTCAGATTGATTTTTTATGTGTGTTGAATTTGATATATTTTGATTAAAATATTTTGTTTTTTTATAATGATGATGGGTTTGATGTGAAAAGATCAAAGAGAATGAGGGAGGTTTGTAGTGAAATATTATGATTATTTTAATATAAAATTATTTTTAAATAAAAAAATAAACAAATTTTATAAATTTTATAAAACGACCCAAAATAATAAATACTGTCAAAAAAAATAGTTTTACTCTTCATCTTCAAACATAAATACTCTAAAGTGAGTGTTCATCGCTCTGGATCCACTCAAGTATTGCATTTATTTTAAAAGCAAGGAAAATTCAAATTATAAGCCCATGAAAGGGAAGAAAATTCTCCCGTTGAAAGTCAGAATTGAAAGAGCCCACCGCCACCACACAGGACTGCATATCTGGTCATAATTTGACCATTTGGGTCAATTCTTTCTATCACTCTTTATGTTTCTTTTGCATACAATTCCAAACAGTATAGGATGTATAGCACACCATCACTTCCTCGCTTGTGGTTTTCTCATCACGTGAAAATGTTTGCATCACTTTTCACTAGGCTCATTTTAGATCAACAAACTATCCCAAAAGCTATACACATTACAAATATAAAACATTGTGAGCAAGTTCAGTTAAATAAAAAGAAAGAATCAATACATGATCGAAAAAAGGAATATCCGATCTTAATCTGAATCAAGTGAAATTGAAAATGTTGTTACGCTTCCGTGACTATCATTGCAGAGCGCCAATGCACGTTCCAGATTAGCTACGACATCCGTCATGGTTGGCCTATCTTTTCCCTCCATGTTCACACAATGCAACGCGGTGTAAGCCACAAGTTCAACTGCATCCGATTCATTCTGCTCCGGTGGACCGACCCTGTGGTCTAGGATGTTGGCTAGTTCTCCTGCCATGATGGCCGGCACTGCAAAATCCACCAAGCTCACCGGATCCTCTCCATTATCACTGTCGGTCCTGAATATCGCTTTCTTTCCTGTCAACAGCTCCAAGAGAACGACCCCAAGGCCGTAGACATCACTCTTGGTTGTCAGCACATTTAGCCCGTAGTACTCGGGGTCAATATAGCCTACTGTTCCCGCCGCCTTTGATGGCCGCAATTCGGACTCAGACTCATGCCCCATCAACGATAAGCCAAAATCAGAGACCCTTGCGGTCCAATTTTCATCCAGCAATATGTTTGATGACTTGATATCCCGGTGAATTATGGGAGGGACTGCATAGTTATGGAGGTATTCGATGCCACGGGCAGCATCTAACACGATTTTGATCCTCAGTTTCCATGAGTTTATGACACTGGAGCTCTTGAAGATATTCTTCTTATCATGCAAATGATCATACAATGCACCATTTTTCATGTATTCATAAACCAACAGCCTCTCATCCCTATCTTCACAGTATCCAACAAGCCTAACCAGATGCTTGTGATGCAACCTTGACAGGAACGCCAATTCTGATTCAAAGGCGCTCTCCTTTTCTTGAAACTTCTTGGCCCATAAACCAGTGTCGCCCCTCTTGATAGCCACTTCACGACCATCAGGCAATTTGCCCCTGTACACCACACCAAAGCTTCCTGCACCAATTTTGTTCCGAGGAGAGAAGTCGTCCGTGATTGCAGCAAGCTCAGCGAACCCGAACTCTTCTGCCCTCTCCGGGGCCTTGAATGAAGATGTTCCACTTCTCTGCCGCCTCATGGCCCTCGAGCTCTGGCGCTTGATGGAAGAATGCCGAGAAGGCGGGCTGTTGCTGGATGAATGGCGAGCATTGGAACCTTCCCTGGTAATGGTTGGCTGAACTGAATTGTGAATCTTCTTTCTGCCAAAGAGAGCTCCTGAGTAAAACAAAAAATAAGCTATGGTGCATATCCCTGCAAATCCTCCTACGGAACCAACGATAGCAAATGCCAAAAGGCCTTTCCTCAGGGTCCTCGATGTTCCAGGAGTGGGTAGCGAACCAACAGGCGGTGATGCCGGAGGAGGAGACAACAATGTTCCTGAATGAACCAAACTACACGGCCTGCAAATATCACCGAAACCAGAACACAGCTTCTGGGAATCAGGATAAATACCACAAGGACACAAAGATTGGACACAAGGACCAGGAAGAACAGCAGCCAAAGGAAGATCAATTCCTGCAAAACCACCCCCCGGCGACCAACCAGGACCCCAGCACACAATAGAAAAATTCAAGCTAGTCAATCCACAAACAAAACTCAACCCTGCAACAATCACCTCAAACGAAACCCCTCGAGACACATTGCTCGTGAACTGTCCTCCACCACCCCAACAGATCACCAACCTATCCGAATCCCTAATCCCACAGCTAAAATTCAACCCAAGAGCCAAACTTGAAAACACTCCATCAGCATCACCATTAGGAACATCCAGCTGCCCAGCTCCATTATCCCCTTTACACACCAAAACCTCATTCAAATCAAAACCACAGACATGTCTCCCACCCACGACGATCCTCGACATCCTCAAACCCTCAAACCCACCCTGGATCGAACCAACCGTCTTCTCATCGCTCCCCCAACATCGAACCGACCCGTTCCCTGTCAAAACCCCACAACAAAACCCCAATCCACACGATATCGAACCAATCGCACCAACACTCGCTCTAGACAAATCACCACCCTTGATTCCTCTCCAGCACAGAACCCGTCCTGTCCCATTCACAACCCCGCAAACCTGATCGTCCCCGATCGAAATCCCACTCAAAGCACCACTCTCATTATAATAAATCCGCTTCGCTTCAAATCTTCCAGTATCCCAACAAAGAATCACAGTCCCCTCCTCAGTGAGTCCACAGAAGAAGCTCCGGCCCGCGGCGATGGAGTCGTAGGAGATGTTCGGATGGACTGGGAAGGAGCGGTTATCCTTGAAGCAGACGATGCCTCGAATGGGGCTATCAGCGACGATGCCGCAGACGGTGGTAGTGGAGTATACTGCGGCGATGGTGGAGCCGGTGGTGCCGAGCGCGTGCAGGGGGCGGATAATGAAGACGAGGGTGATGAGAAGAGCCAAGGCTAGAAAATGGACGGTCGTGATTCTCGTCATCGGACGGTGAGGAGAAAGCTGATTTTGGGTGAGGGTTGGTCGGCGGCGGCGGCTTCATTGCAGGGGGATTAACATATCACACGAGTGTGTGAAAATGGGGGAAAATAGATTTTCAGGTTTGGGGGGAGAGGTGTGGAGACAGAGAGGGGGACAGATGACGAATGGCCAGGGAGTGGGAAATGGGAAGATGGGAGTGGGTTTCGAAGAAACGTAAAATTCGAAATCAATTCACGCAATCAATGTTATTTTCAAAATTATTATAATATTTTTATTTTATTTTATTATTTAACATATAATTTGAGAAACTTTATTATTCATCTAAATGATACGATTTAATTTTTCTATTAACATTCGGTTATAATACATAACGTTTATTATCATTAACGTTTCACGATATTTTAACAAAAAATAACGTTTGATTGTCTCGTAATATCGATCAAACCTTCTATCGTTATGCATGTCCGGTCAAAAATTTATAATCTTTTTGTGATGGAGGGAGTACTTTTTTGTTTGGGTTTCACGAAAATTGTAGGACTACCAATTAAATTGACACAATAAACTCAGACTTTGATAGAGCTGTAAATGAGCCGAACCGATGCGAGTTTTTACGAACTCGATCTCAAACACTTATTATTCATTTCGAGTCAGACATTAGTCGAACTCGAACGTGGGGTAAAGAAATCAAGTTCGGATCGAGTTCAGTTTATGTATCGAACCTCTCATCGATTAATTTGTCTAGTAACGAGTCGAGCTAAATCCGAAACGAATCCGAATCGAACAACTATATATCTATAAATTAGTTCTGAAATTTTGATAAATTAAAATCGATCATTAACAAATAACATTAGATATTAGTTACAATCAAAAAATCAATACATTTAACAATATCAATGCCAACATATCATTACATCAAAAAAGACAACATCGATTATCAATATTTCAAAAACTAATACTACTTGCGCTAAGAACTTTCAAGGGTTTTGGTCCTTTTGGATATTTTAATTTTAAGTTTTCAGCGATTTACTTATTCTATATATTTTTTGAGTTTTTTTAAATATAAACTCAGTTAAAAAAACAATTAGTTTGTTAGGACTTATCGACTTATATTTTATAAAACTAAATCTTTTAATATTTTTAAAATTTTCCAATTTTATAATTGTAATAAATAAATGAGATTGAAAATGTACAATTTAAAAATTTATTATTATAAATAAATAAAGAATTCACGAACTCGAACTATTCATGAACAATGTACGAATTGTTCACGAACTTCTCAAGTCGAACTCTTCGAGCTCTTCAAACCCAAAAAATTCATTTTATAGTTTAGTCGAGTCAAACTCGAAGTGTTTACGAACAATTCAATTTATCTACAGCTCTAGGCCTCGATACAACTATGCGTTTGCTCGAATTCGAGCAATTATCTCATGTCTCATAATAATGCTCCCTCCGTCCAAAAAAAAAAAAAAAAAAAAAACAATAGCCTTTCCAAAAAAAAGACAATATGAAAACTTTGCAAGAAAAATGATAGTATTTTGAGGTTGTTTTACTTAAATATCCTTGGGTGTAACAGAGAGAAAAGGAGAAAAAAAGAGAAAAGAAAGGATGATAGTGAAGAGTAATGATCTGATATAAGTTAAATAGTGATGATAGTAAGATGATTTTACACAAAAAACCTTTCTTTGTTTTTTGAACGAACGTACTTTTGCCTTACTCAACTTTTACAGCATTCAACCATTACAGGAAATAAGAAAAATAAACAACCATTTCTAATATATCAGCTGTGCTCAGCTAACAACTTTAAGCTATATATCCACTTACAACCTCAAGCATACAAATTACATACAAACATCATAACATGGCAAGAGTACGTTGAGCAAGAACTTCAGGTCTTGAAATGGTATGCTGAAATACCCGCATATTCCTCTCCCTCCATACTTCATACACAAGAAGTGCAGTAATGTGTTGTCTATTAACAGCCAGCTTCGTTTTGCCTCTTGATACTCAAATCATTCACATCAACCAGTCTTCCGACCTCCTCTTCCACACACATAACTTTGCATCGGCATACAAGACTCAGAATTGTCTATACATAAGCATAATTAAAAAACACATGATCCCTGTACTTCTTATCTGCTTCACGTAGGAAACACATATAATCCCCTATCACTCCTTTTTCAAATAGCCATGCTTTCATTTTCAAGACATTTCTTGCACATAACCATACAATAAAAGATTCATGAGGCCTGTAATGAGAATTCCAAATGAACTTAAGCATTCCCACCCTAGGCTATAAGCTGGAGAAAACTTGAAATCCAATTTTCACTGAGTATGTCATACCAAGAGTAAAAGAATGCTGAATAGCCAAGTCTCGAAACTTCATAATTGTCTTCTAAACTCATGAGGGTTGCTTTTGATCAATTACTTTCCAGATGCTTTTATTCTTCATATAGTAGGTTTTGACCCATTTGCACCATAGCCTTTCACGTTCAAATTCAATTGCCCATACCTGCTTATATAAGAGGGCCTGATTCTATATCTTCAATTGTTTGATACCCAGCCCACCATGTTTCAATGGTTGGCATATATTACTCCAAGAAACTTTTGCCTTGTGATAATTCAAAGCAATGTCCGACCACAAGAAGGCTCTAAATACCTTTTCTTTTTTACACAAAAAACTTTCCAAATAGGATAATGTTGTAATTGTTTTTTACGGACAAACTAGAAAAGATGATGTAATTTTTCTTTGACGGAGAGAGTAAATTTTTTTTACTTTTGTGAACCAAGAGCGATATATTGTGAACCAAGAGCGAAGTTAAGACACCGGACACGGGATACGTTAGAGGGACTGGAAGGTGTGTCAAATCTTGATTGATCTTGGAAGAACTTTCGAATGATCTTGCTGCGCTATTGAAAACCAAAGAGTACTATTGGACCCATCAAGCCCAGGTGTTGTGGGTAAAAGAAGGTGACCGAAATATTGCCTTCTTTCATGCTCAAGTAAGAAAAAGACGAAGAAGAAATAGCATCAATAGGCTGACAAATGAGGAAGGGAAATGGCTCAGAGAATCAAGGGAAATGGGTTCTATAAAAAAATTATTCACATCCCAAGCAACAAACCTGAAGTGTTTGGTCATGAATAATAGACGCCAGTACCATTAGTAGAACATAAGGAATTCATTGACAAGCCTTTCACTGTTAAGAAAATGGAGGAGAGTTTTAATCAGATTTCCAATAAAAAAATCTTTGGGCCCAAACGGTATGAATGCACAATTCTATAAGACACACTCGGTAACCACTGAGAAAGATGCCATCCGCACCGTTTTGTGACACCTAAATGAGGGAGTCGACTTATCCCTTTTAAATTTCACATTCCTAGAGTTGTTCCCCAAAATAAAGCATCCTAAAAAGGTGTAGCATTGTCGACCTATTATCTTATGTAATGTGATTTACACATTAGTTTTGAAAACATTGGCTAACTATCTGAGGAAGGTGTTGTTTTCACACATATCAGATTCACAGGGTGCATTTGTGGAAAGGAGGTTGGTCATAGATAATGGCATCATAAATTTTGAGGCAACACATTTCATCACGAACAAGAAATCCGGAGAGGAGGGATTCTATTCCCTAAAGCTGGACATGGCCATAGTTTAGGATCGTGTGGAATGGATTTCCTAGACTCATTCTTGTCATGGATGGGGTACTCACAGAAATAGAGATCCTTAGAGAGGAGCTGTGTATGAACGATGTCCTTCACAGTTCTACACAATGGTGCATTGCTGGAGTCTTTCAAGCCGTCAAGGAGAATTCGACAAGGTGACCTAATATCCCCCCTTCTATTTATTATATGGATCGAGGCCCTATCCTTTTTATTACAAAGATGAATGAAGGATGGAATAATGAAAGGAGTTCCGGCCTGCAGTGATATCCTAAAGGTGAGTCACCTACTATTTGAGGATGATAGTGTGATCTTATGTAAAGCAAGGGAGGAGAAAGTGCAAATCCTGAAGAGCACAGTTGCATTATATGAAGAAGCTTTTGGGCAACTGATAAACAAGGATAAATCGGTCATTAGCTTTACCCCTAATACCTCAAGGAAAGGGCTAAGTTCGTAGATATCATAGGAATCAAAGAGACTCGATACCTTAGATCATACTTGAAAATGCCTTCCTCAGTTCGTCGATCGAAGAAGGTGATATTCCAGAGGATTAAGGATAGATTGAGGAAAGCATTGCATAGGTGGAAGGGAAGGTTACTATCGGCTGTAAGGCGAGAAATTATGATCAAGTCAGTTTTGAAAGTCATATCAACATACCTTATGAGTTGCTTTCATATGCCAGGTACACTAGTGGTCGAAATATATAGAGAATACAATAAGTTCTTGTGGGGGTGCCGACAAGCACAGAATCCACAGGAGGAGGTAAGAGAGGGTATGTGTACCTAAGACGAATGGTGACTTGGGATTCCGAGAATTGGAATGTTTCAATTATGCATTATAAGCCAAACAACGCATCATTGAACGTTTGGGGTCACTAGATGCTAGAGTAGTCAAAGCAAGGTATTTTTCTAAATGGATAATCTGGACAACAAGACTCGGTCATAATCCATTCTATGCTTCGAGAAGCATGTGGTCAACCCGATCTCTCCTCGAAAGGGATTATGCTGGCGTATGGGTTCAGATACTGGCATCCGGATGGGTGATCCTTGGATACCATGAATCCAAAGGTTTAGAGTCATCAATACACCTGGTAAACTGGACCCGAATACACAAATTTCATTATTTATGGATCAAGTTAGTCGATAATGGAAGAAAACTACCTCGAGGCACTATTATCCCAACACAGTCGAGGAAATAATGAAGATATTGGTGGGTTCAGAATCAAGGCCAAACATGCTTACATGGTCCCTCAGCACAAATGATAAGTTCACAGTCAAATCTGTATACCAGCAAGCATATTCGATTAGATTTGAGGCAGTTGACACAGTGAAAAACAATCAGCCTACAACAACAATAATTTGAAAAAAAGAGAGTAAAAAATCAATATATATTCTAAATCAATAAATCCATGGAATGCCACTTTCATGGAAAGCCACGATATTTTGATAGTTTAAGGTATTTCTAGAAGTTATAAAGGGTACTTTCATCTATGACTAATTAGTTCCTTGGTGAGTAATAACATCATTTTCTAGATTAAAGGAAAATGGAAATCAAACCATTTAAAATTGATAGACCCCATTGGCTACAACCGTTACTCTTCGTCCCAGCAAATCAGTGACTCAATAGTGAACATAATGACCGATACAAAATAATTAGTACCTGAGTAGTTTAATATACTTCAGTCGTTTCTTTTCATCATCTTCCAATCGTTTCTACTCATTCCATTGCCCCAAATGCCTTCTTCCACTCCTGCCACTATTTTTCTCCGTGATTAACTTGTCTTGAGAAATAAATAAATCGATTCCTTACTTTTAAAAACAAACTATTTAAATCACACAATGGTAGCGGAATATAGGCGATGAGTTGTAGATTGGTGATGCATGTTGCCAAGGTTAGTTCCTACATCGCCGATCTGAGTTGATTTATTATTACTTTATGGTCAGGTGAAGCCTTGGGAAATTTAAGAACGAGGACATTGATCTTCAGGAAATTCTATATGCATCCCAAGATTTGATTGGTGAGTCATGTTGTGGATGATTCTTTTCACCATGCTTGCTTTTGCATGTGCCGATCGTCTATACTTTCTTTTTCTTGTGATCAGCATATATTGTCTATTGAATGATTTGGTTTTAGATGGTTAGACGTGATTACTCCATGTTTTCACCTACTCATTACTTTGACTATACAGTTGATTTTCCACTTTTCCCTGTATAGGTGTGCAAGTATTTTCTAGCGTCAATACGTCAATTCCTTCTTGAAAGTACTTCAAGAGGCATTTTGAAGGGACAATATCTAGTGTTGATGAATTGTAATGGATGAAACATACAACATATTTATATTGATAAGCATCTGGACTCGTCTTTCTGAATAAGAGACATTGTTCAAGAAGTCGTCGCTCAAAACTGCTCTTAGGAATCCCAAAGCCAGGATTCAGAAATCTCTCGGAATTAGATAAAGATTCTGTCTAAAATCATGAATCTTGATATAATCATATTATAAGATCAGTCTACTTTATGAATCTGTTATGGTTTTGTCTTTTCCTCTACTTTTTTATGTTTAATTTTTCAAAAGGATGCTTGCTCTTCTCTTGATAGGAAGTTGTCAACCTTGGTGCATCGATCAGTATCGCTTGAAACACGCCGAGATAAATGACAAAGGATACTTCGAAGACAAGAGGCTGACTTCAAACATAGACTAGTGTGTCATCAATTTCATGATCGTTCAAGAATATCTGGCTGTGAAAACCTTTAATTCCTCTTCTGTGTCGCTTATCCTGTTTCGATTTCATTAGTCCGTGCTTTACCAAAGGGACTAGAAGTTTGGTTCTGTGAATTTGGTAGCGTGATAACTTGCTCAATCTGCTCTGTGAGGGTCAACTACCTTTTGGGAATGCTTTTCTTATAATACTTCTATTTTGTTTTATTGATTTTATTGTGAAACCTCTCGATGAGCTTCTTCAGAAGGATAGGATATAGGCTCTCGTATTTCACTCTATTTGGCTATCGGCCTACCAATATTTGGCGAGCTTTTGTTTCTGACCTTCTTAAATTGTGTTTCCTTGTGCTCAAATCAGAATAGCTTGGAACTTTATCGTTTTGTGTGCTCAGGTTTTAATGTTATTTGTGATAGAATCTATTATGATAAACAAATTAAAGTTTTTAGATAGGGTAGAGTGCTGCACATTGGATAAATTATTGTACTAACTATTCTCATGTGAAAACTATTGCTAGTCATCGTCATACACAATAAAATACTACAGCACACATTTTGATTGAATAAAGAATACAAGCATCTGTGTAACGTATGGATTAACAAACTAGTTAAAGTTCATCCACGAACCAAATTGTTCCTATGTAGTAGCAATCTCCGGATGCCTACCTATGGTGGACGCTTTGCGAAGGTGAGGCATGCAAGTGACAGACGAATGAATGGGCTGTGGAGAGTCAAGCAAGTCAATCGTCCAGTGGTTGGTATGCAACAAAGAAACAAAGGTGTGAAATTTGGAATTGAAGATTCAAGCTCTGAATGAGATCCAAGGCTTCCATGACTGGTTTCATATGGTAGATGGGAACACCGACCCAAGCCATCTAGCGCAGATATGGGCAATTCTTCACAAGATCTCAAACAATCAAAATCATAGAATTCACGTCGGTGATATGTCATTTCACTGTATCTCATTAGAATGGCTCTAATAACATCGCATGATTAGGATATATTCATAGTCAATCACTTAGACTTAGAACTAGGATATGGTCAGATAAAGTCTAGGATACATGTAGCAGTGTAGCAGAGGATCACAGATAGGAGGTCATTGTGGAGCGTCAAATGCAACAGATATCAAGAGTTTTAGATAAGTGATTAAGGATGGATATGGGCAGAAAATGAACCACAAATCTATCGAAAATAGGACCAAGGAGTCAGGATCAAGATCATGTCACAGAATGCAGTAGACTGGGTACAGCAGATCTGGCTTACAACAAAGAAAGAAACGCAACAGATTGGGAATGAAGCAGGGCTGGTTGGTGAATGGATAAGGATCTGGAAAATGATCAAATCAAAGATTTGAGGATTTGAAATTTATACGAGGTTGAAGACTATTAAGAGGGGAACCTGTCAACATCAGTGGAGATTTGCAGGGGACAAAACAGGCAGGCTGTCAACATCAGAGAAGCCCAATAACGGTTTTTATTTCCTGAGCCCTATAAAAGAAGATCAAATTCAGACAAAGTAGGATGACGATGTGAGGAATTGCTAGCAAGCTAAAAAATTTCTCAACAACATTGTGCAAGCATTCTTGTGTACTGAATTGAAGATCTGAGACAAGAAGTTCAGTAGTTTGCATCAAGGACAAGTCAGCAGCAGAGTCCGAAAGTGATCCATGGATTGAGCTTGGTTCTTAGTCTCAGTAAGTTTATAAAATTGTAAGAGGTTTTTTAGTAGGCCAAAAACGAAGAGATAGTAAACTCTCTTTTGGGTTGACTATACTAGTCACCAAGGGAAGACTGGACTAAGTTTTCGTTGATCATTTGACAATAATTGTTTGAACTTGCATAAATTCTTATGTCCTTTACTGTTTTGCTCATTATCTTAGAATTGTTGGAAAACTTATCGAACACAAAGAGATTACTGCACATGACCTAAATCTCAATAGCACACTAATTTCGCTAGTCTGCAGTGGGACAGTTGAATACTAGCCAATACCAGACTGCATACTGTTAAAAAAGACTATATTATGACTCACTCAGAATTACAATACGTATCAGAGCCTAACTTCATAGACTTTACAGTTATTTGGAAGGAAAGTCTATTTTCTTCTTGCTTTTATTTACAAATAAATTGCTAACAATTTGTTTTGTTAAAAAAGAATGACTCCTCCAAAGTTTGCTAAATTTTCTAACTGTGGAGAACCACCAATGTGTTCCTTCAACAAGTTCAACCATTAGAAGCTAAGGATACTTGCAAATCTGGACTCCATCGATAAGAGGATGTATGACATAGTCACATATGGGCCCTTCATTCCAAAGATAAAGGATCCAACTGATGCATCAAAGGAGATTGACAAGCCTAAGGCTTAATGGACAAAGGATGAATGGGACTTAGTGCTGGTGGGTAGAAGGGCAAGGAATCAAATTTTCAAGACTCTTGATGATGACATGTTTGAGATAGTGGTTCACACCACTACTTCTAAGGAGGGTTGGGATGCTTTACTGCTGAGGAATGAGGAAACAAATGAGAACAGGGAGAATAAGAAAGATGTTTTAATTGAGTAGTATAATTGGATAACCATGAAGCATGATGAGAACCTTACAAGTTTCTATGAAAGGTTTAATATTTTGGTCAATAATTTGAAGACATGGGAAAGACCTTCGACAACAACGAAATCAACATCAAACTCATGAGATCTCTTGGAGAGGTCTAGGGTGCCAAGACTACTACAATCAGAGAATCAAGAGATCTCACCAAAATATCACTTGCTCAATTATATGTTGTGATTGTCATTAGAAGTGATCATGACATAAAATTTGACCAATATGGTGTGGACAAATACTATGATGATTAGGCATCATACATGACTTTTTTGCACAAAGAACACAAGAACAAAATGTTGTAGCTAAGAGGAAAAATAAAACTCTCATTGAGGCAGCAAGGACAATGTTGTAAGATGTTGAATTGCCTTAAAGCTACTGGGCAGAAGCAGTAAACACTACTTGTTATGTCCTTAATAGGTGCTTGATACATAAGCATTATAAGAAAACCCCTATATGAATTATGAAAAGGAAAGACATCAAGTGTCAAATACTTTCATGCATTAGGATGCAAACACTATATTCATAACAATGAGAAACAACACTTAGCTAGGAAATTTTGACCCAAAATCCGATGAAGGAATTTTCCTAGGATACTCTACTACAAGTAAGGCATTTAGGGTATATAATAAAAGAACAGGAATAGTTGAAGAATTAATACATGTTTCGTTTGATGATATTGCCAGTTCCCCATGTGTTGCTAATGTCTTTGATGAAGAATACGTTTGTATAGATGATGAACAGATTGAAGAAAAGGAACCAGAGGATGCAGTAAAAGAAGATTCGTCTGAACCCAATGAAGGAAATAAAGATGATGCAGCAGAGGATGGATCTATTGTAGTCCAGAAGCAACTCAAGAAAGCCACAATTAGTGAAGCACAAGCAAAAGGAAGATGGATTAAACCTCATTCTCTGGATGTAATCATAGTTAGTGATAAGGATGCTCTAGTGCAGAATAGAAGAGCCACATGAAAACTCCTATGAGCTCTACTACAAAGATAGATAAAGTTGAGAGTGAAAAACCCATTGACCAAACACTATACAGAAGAATCATAGGGTCTTTGTTGTACCTTAGTGATAGTAGACCAGATATATTATAGTCTGTATTTGTTTGTGCTAGATATCAATCTGATCCCAAAGAATCCCACTAGACCACTGTCAAGAAAATCCTGAGATATCTTAAAGGGACTCCTAATCTTGATATATGGTATCCTAAGAAACCAAAATTTAAACTAATGGGCTATTCAGATGCTGACTTTACAGGATATAGAGTAGACTGAAAAAGCACTAGTGGATCATGTCCATTTTTAGGTGCAAGACTTGTGTTTAGCAAGAAGCAAACTATTGTCTCAACCTCTACTGTAGAAGCTGAGTATGTTTAAGGAAGGGGCTGTACAACACAAATTTTGTGGATGAGATCACAATTACTTGATTATGGGATTGAGTTTTAAAAAATTTCAATCTTTTGTGACAACACGTCTTTAATTGCTATTTCAAAAACCTAATTTTTCACTCAAGGATTAAGCATATTGATGTCAGATATCATTTTATCGAGGATCATATGCAAAAAAGCCATTAAATTAGAATTTATTCCTACAGAAAAATAGATTACATATATTTTTACTAAGCCTATTGATGAGATCAAATTTACCCAGTTTAGGTATAAATTAGGTATGATGGATAAATAAATAAGGCTAAAATGCTCTATTGCACTCTATTGCATAGAGAGATACGGACTAGCATTCAAACCCTCTATTGTATTTATATTTTTGGAAAACAACAAACGTTATAGTTTTATGTGCCTGAAATTTTAGAAAGAAAAGATACCGAGGATTCTCCTCTTCAACTACAAGGGAAATAGATGAGAAGTTTCTTATTAAGCTCTGTCTCACTTCCTCTTTGGTTATGTCCCTTCTATCCGTGTGATGTTATCAAAATAGAATTCCTTAGAGTGCTTATCCCTTGTTCCTAATTTCGATGAATTGTTCCAAACCTGGTGACTCTGACTAGATCTCCTGGTTCGTCTATCAGAACAGTGACTGTTTTTATGACAAAAATACAACGGTTATTTTTTGGGTTTATAAACAGTAACAAATTTTTTTCCTATAAATACCCAAGTGCTTAGAGACCTTAAAATTCTTTAGCACACACACACTCTCTTTTCCTTTAAGTAGTGTCTCACTTTCGCACTCTATTGTAAAACCCTAATTATGTGAAAGCGAACTTTCTCATTCATACTTTCAATCTTTCAAGATCAAAAACAATTTCGAAATGGCCAACATTCCTACTACTTCATCAACCTCTTCTTAAAGGACTCAAACCCCACAACAAAGTCCTTCAAAATAGAAGAAGGAGGTCACAAAGAAAACAAGCCTGCAGACTGAAATCATACTTGACTTCGACAAACTTCAAAACGAACCCGATGACATCAAGGAGATAGTTGAGTTGATTCAAGAAGCTGGTCTTAAATATCTTTGTGAAGTTAAGAGTCGAATCTATGAAGATGAGGTGAAGCGCTTCATCTAAGAAGCAAAGGTTACAGACGACCTCCAGAGCACATCTTATAAGTCTAACAGCTAAATTGGGATTAGTATCATAGCCGAGGACTTTGAGGAACTACTGCAAGTACCAGACGAATGAGATCCCAATGTATTAAAGGAAACCATCAACGATGGAAGGCTGGCCATGTTAACAAAAGAATTCAAAGACGTCAATATCAAGACGATGAAAAATCATTTTTCCATAGCCCACAAGCTCCTTCCAAACATGGTTAAGAATCAATTATGTCCAGTGGAAAAGCCAAAGATAAGATTACACTGATCAACAAGACGTTATGTGTACCATTTTGATGAAGTCAAAGCCCAATTGGGCTAAACTACTGATGTATCACCTTGTCAAGGCTGTGTGAGGTAGACAACTACTTTATGGGAGGATCTTGAGCATATATCTAAAGGCAAAATTGAAGCTGTCAGACAAGAAAGGCAAGCCTTGGACAGCCTCAAAATAAAATAAGGAGTCTTCTACACAGGACACATATGTAGACGAGTCACTGTAGACTACTGCACAGGTTGAAGAACCAAGGGAAAAATTAACGGCATAACTTGAGATCTCGATTGCTAAGGAAAAGAAACCATCAACGTTGTTGGTTCACAGAAAGTACTTAAGAGGGGGAGGGGGGTTTGAATTGAGTGCTTCGACTTGTTGTAAGATTCTTGCACTTTTTCTACTCAAGTTTGAAGGCCTGAGTCTTTCTAAAATAGTTTGTTGTGATTTCCTTTGATGGTTTGATTGAGATGATTGTTATTGTTGCTTATGCAAGCAATCAAGGAAAGAGAAGAGATTGACACAGTGTTTACACTGGTTTTATGCCCCAAACAATCACCATAACTCACCAACTCTTAGGCAAAGTCACAAGATGATCAAAATATGAAGAGTGGTGAGCTTTTTATAGGGGAGACCAAGGGGGGCTGCCCCACCTACGCTCTACCGCATCCCATAGCACGAGTTTCAGGTTTATTCGGCCTTTTGGGCCGCCTTGTCCTGATCCGTTTTGGCCCGGACCCGCTCGTCGTCCCGTTCAAGGTCTTTTTTGCTCGTTTGGCCTCTGTTTTGGACGTTCTTGGGCTCGTTCGCTCCCCTTACAAGAACATACATGAAAATGTATGAATCAACTCAAGGAAAGATATAAACACAATTTTGATGCACAATTAGCCCAAAGACACATAGAAAACCGAGAAAGAATTAAGGTCGAATGTGCACTTTTACACTCTAATCAAGGACTTCTTATAGGATATCCGTATGGATGAAAGTTGCCTTGAATTGATTTAGAAAGAGGTGCTTGATTTATTTCCAAGTGGAAGTTGATCTTGTCCTCCAATCCTGAAAATATCCATAAAATGAATTTATTGCGAGATATAGATCTGCTCAATGCAAGATTAGTCCATCAAATAATTTGTAAACATGGAAGGTAGAAAATCTAATTGAGGAGAGAAAGATCCTATCAAAATCTGCCTAAGTTTAGACTCTCATCTTTAAGGAAACTATGAAAGGTCTGAGTCTTTGACTTGATCAGTCTGAACCAATAGTAAGGCCTAAGTCTTCATCCTAGTTTAAATTGTCATAAGCAAGGCTTGAGTCTTCCTTCATGCTACCATTTTTGGAACTACCTTGAGACCTGTTACTTAAGACATAATGGTTTGTAATTGATGAGCATAAATATACTCATAGTTTTCTAGGCTAATTCCTTTGTTTAGTATGTTATATGTTATGTTTCTTTGTGTTTTAGTTTAATTTTATAGCTTGGATATTGGTACTTCTCTTTTTATTGTTTTTATGCAGATATGACCATCTAAAGAGAGGTTTTAGCATTCTATGGATATGAGACTATGTGATTTGAAGTGATTATAGAGATTTTGAAGACTTTGATGAAGTTTGGATGCAAATCGACGAAGTTCATGATGATATTTTAAGTTATGAAGATGTTCTTAATGCATATGAAGACGTTCATGATCTTTTGGGATATATTTGAAGCTGTTTTGGTGGTTTTATGAAGTATCATGATCGTTATATGTTCATCAGGATCGTTACAGTGATGAGAAACTAACCAGAGAGCATTTCTATGCTGGTCACAACCATGACTACACCTGTCACGATCGTGACAGTCTCTTGTTTTGGTCCAGGGTAGAAGTAGCCACGATGGTCACGATCATGACGGTCCTTGTCACGATCGTGACGGGCGTTATTTTACATATATTTTTGAGATTTCATCCAGATTTTCTCTAGATTTCTTAGGGTTCCATATTTTCCAATAAAATTTTCATATTATGTTCGTTTTTAAAGGAGAGACACATTCTGAACATCTTTTTTAGGGTTTAGTTTAGATCTCAAACATTATTATTCTTCATTCGTGTTGCTTGGACTGGATTTTCAGATTTGTTTACCTTTGGATTATTGATCTCAAGACCTTATTCATTAGTTTTTAAGTACTTTCGTTGGTTATTTATGCACTTTAATCATTTGATTCAATCTATGTTGGTTATGATGATTACAATTGCATATTTATCCAAGTTTGTATTGCTTTCCAATTCAATGAGTAAGTAGCTTGTTAGTAAGGAGTAATCATAATGACACAAAGATAAGAGATTATGGGATCAGTTGTATTTATCTATTGAATCTGATTTGTTTCATATGAATGATGTCCAAGATTAGAGCTTTATCATAGTTGATTAATGATTTTATCTAGATTGGCTACCTAGTTAGCTTTATACATTGACTATATCACAATTAACTTATAATTTCTATCTAAACTAGCCACTTAGATGTTATTATAGGTTGATTATGCTAATGATTCAATCTAAGTTGGTCATGTTAAGTAGCAGCTAGATAAGTTATAGGCCAAGCTATATCTTACTATAGTTTATTAGGATCTTTTGACATATGAATAGTAGACCAATCTATGTTGCTATTTTATTCATGTTTGGTATGTTCCTTGATTGATTCAATTATCTATTTCATGTATTCATGCTATCACGGTATGTGAGGTAGATGATTAGTTTAGTCATTCAAGCTATCTTAGTAATTAGAACTCTAGTGAATATGATTAAAGGTATCCCCATTATTCCAACCAAACCATTCATTTACAAATCTATAAATATTTCATTTTCAATTTACTAAACTATATAATGATCCATTATCTTTAGTTTCAATTGATTAATCCTTAAGCCGCGTGAAATTATGAGAATCCTCCCTATGTTCGTTTCCAATACTTTCAACCTAGTTAATCAATCTAGCACAAGTAGTTTTTGGTTATCCTAGTTTTTAGTTCTCAATTGTTAGTACTTAATTAATTTACAATTTTTTTAATTAACCCCCCCCCCCCCCCCCCAACACCATATTTCTCAGTTTGTGGTTAAGAAATTAAAAAATCGAATTTGATCATCAATAACTTTATAACACTCCATCTATGTGGGATCGGCCCCTGCTCATTCTATCTACAGGGACTAATCTGATATACCTACGACAGCATGCATCAGTAAGCATCAAAACATATGGGTTCAACAATATTCCCCCTTTTTGAATATGACAAATAATTGATAGCTCTTGTCAAAGTGAATCATTATGGACTAGGAAACAGAGTTCCAAGGATTTGTGCAATCGAAGATCAATAAACATTATCAACACATCAACATACAAAGAGTAGAGTCAGATTGAGAACAGTAGGACAACTGTAGCAGCAATGGTCTCATATCTAGGATACTTAGTCATCATTCAATCTTTCCCCTCTAGCATCTTTAAAAAGGATTAGACAAGCCAGTTGGCCAACAATGTCTGAGAACCCTACTTTGTTATTCCACACCTAGAGAAGTCTTCACCTGTCATTACCCAATCAGGAGAAGAGCATTTCACTAAAAGACATGTAAGAAGACATATGCCAACAAGGAAAAGTCATGAATCAGCAGTGCAGTTTAAAAATATTACAGACCATCAAAATCTTTTTGGAATACAATGAAATACAGGGAATGAACCAAAGATGGGAAAGGCTAAGAAAAAGGAAAGATATGAGGGAAGGGCAACAGGCACAGAGGAAAGGCTTAGGTCTTTATGGTTTGGGCATAGCTTCATGAATGGGGAGCCAGATTTCACTTGGAAACCCAAGATGTCCATTTGACTTTTCAGAGCAGCGACCTTGGCTTGTTCCTCCCTGAGTTCCTCCTTCAATTCCAGTACCTGTGAAGTCTGCTCAGTAATCCTAGATTCATTGACCATGCATTTACCATCGGCTGGAAGTCTCTCCATCGAAGGACTTGGTCTTGTAGTAGTCCTTCTCATACTTCAACATAAGCATTCAATTATCCTCTAGATAATCAAACTTTTGCACCTTGATCTTGCCATTATCCAGACCAAGGAACGAAAAAATGATATTTTTGGTGAGTTTCAGGCCCGTAACGACTGTTACACCCACCATAACGGCCGTTGGAGCTTAAAGACTTGAAGATTCTCTGCCAGCCCGAGCTAGTAACGAACGTTACAAGCATGGTAACGGTCGTAATTGTAGTCAAAGTTCGAGATTTGGGTTTTCTATAAATACCCATGTATTTTCTTTATTTTAGAAGTATCAACACGTCCATTTTCAGAGAGTTTTCATTCATCTCACTCTCAAAACCCTAGGTTTAGATTACATTTCTCTATGCTTTGGAGTCCGGATCTTGGTATAGAGCTTTGTGAAAGTTCCTGATTGTACCAAGAAAAGTCTAAAGGAGGGACAAATAGGCTGTTCAAAAAATTTCTTTGACTAAAAGTTATTTACGCAGCGGAAATGAAATCTGAGCAAATCTGATCAGACAAACAACTTTGATCTCAATCAAACAGTCACGATCAAGATTTCAACAGACGATGATCAATCTATCAACTAATCAACAATCCAACAACTAAATAGACAACTGATCTAAAGAAGATGTTTGATCAAGAATCTTTATCCAATTCAACTGTTAAACAGAGAACTGCGGAATGTACAATTCGCCTTGTAAGATTAATGATCAAATTGTACCTTAATCAAGTTTCTTAGTATCGAGTTCTGATTTCGATCCGACGAACAAATCAATTAAGAATGAGTAAACAAAGATGAAAGCAAAAATGAAGAATACACAATTTATAGTGGTTCAGACTCAAATTTGTGTTAATTAACTGATTTGAATTTAATCTCCTCTTCCTCTTGATAGCAGTATATCAACCAAGAAGGGAATCAACTAGAGCACCTCGGATCACAGTTCAACAGATTGAGTTTTCAGGATCACTCAACAACCTTTACACGTAACCAGATTTCAACAAATCTAACAATAATCGATCCTCGCTAGATCCATCAAACAATCTGAGATCCTCGTCTGATTCATCAAACTCATCATCATATCTTGTCACAGGTTGGCTTTGAAAGTCTTCAGTACTATTGTAGCATTCGAGGTAGTCTGAGATCGTTTATTCAGAAGTGAGCTTCTTTTATATCATTTCCTCTGTAGTCTTACGCCTTATATAGGCAAAGCTTGAGGATTGCTCTCTAATCAATCCCCAATTCGCTTTCAAGAAGTCCAATAACGCATCTTGACCAGCAACAGAGTCTTCCTTCACTAGATGCATCTCTCAACAGATAACCCCAAAAGACTAACTGATCTGATCCGAAGCTTGCAGTCAGTAGACCTTTTCGAACCAATCTGGCAACTGTTCTGATTTCAACTGAACCGATGCTTATAGACCCACTGAATCAGACACGATAACCATAGAACCCAAATGACTTATCCATAACAGATCAACAGTTCTGTCCAGAGCTTCTGCTGAAGACTTATCTAACCCAAGACAACTGTTCCATCCAAAGGTTTCACTGTTCTGATTCTTATTGTCTGATACACGTCGTCTAACAGAGTATCTATAAACTATCAAAACACTTAATCTCAAGTGTTAGTAATTCTTTTATTCATCAAATCCATTCAAGATACTTTCAATCTCCCCCTATTTGATGAATTCAAAGAAAAAACTTAGACAGGTATAGATATGCTAAGATCAAGTTCAGACCATAAACTCTGAATCAAAACTTCAGCTTTATTCATGAAGGAAAATAAGAGAAGGCAAACAGACAAAGCATGAAACAGAGCAACATTTCAGAAGCATAGCCTAACTACCCAATCCTCCCTTTTTTTATTTGATATTCATTAAAAAGCTTTAAGAGGTTATCTTGGCTCATAGCTTGAAGTGTCCTAGTAGCTTCTTTATTCCTTCTTCAGCATCTTTGCTTACTTGAGTCAGCTGAGCAATGTCATCTTTCAGAGCATTAGTAGCAATTCTGATCTCGGCCACAGACTCATTAAAGGTTTTCGCCTTTGTCAGAGTCTCATGGCTCTTGAGCAGTACTTCGTTCACCTTTGAAGTCATCTCAAGCTTGTGACTAATCAGAGTCTTACTGAATGCAACATCCCTCTTTTTGAGATCCTGAAGTTCAATGCCCATATCATTCACAAACTTATGAATGAAGTCTTCGACCAGCTTCAACATTGGTTCCACTATAGTGATCAGTCTGCTCAGTTTTGCTCTTATGTTGCTATCAACATGAAAAATTCGGGTTGCCAGCTTCTCCACTTGTATGTCCATTTTCACTACTGTAGATTTGACTATGTCTTGGACAGATTCAATGGTGGCAGCCATCTGTTTTTTTCACAAGTTTCTCTACTGCTCTTTTAAGCTCATCAGATAACTCAATGGTTGTTATGATCTCACGTACAAAAATTGACACCTTATTTACAGCAGGATCTCTTTGTTGTTTTTATTTCTGTTGTTTTTGTTGAATATCAAATGGTGGTAGTGTTTGTCTTTTTGATGGTGGTGTGTTTGTCTTTTTGATGGTGGTGATGTTAAAGTTCTTTCCCGCCGTGAGTTGTACTGTTTTGCTATATCCTTCTCTGATGGTTTAGCGACCCCTCATAGTCTGCAGGGTCCTCTTGCTCTTCAGCCTGAGTCTAACGGGGCAGATTAGATGATGATGGCTGCTCTCCTTCAGTTGTCTGAGTTGGATACTTATGGGCATACTGAGATGCCATGATATCCTGAACTTCTTTGTTCAGCTCTGTTAGCCTTGACTCTGCTACCTCACAGACGAGTTTTCAGGCCTCTGGAGAATATTCTGAGGTGTTTAGGATCTTTCCTGTCCTCTTCCACTTGTTAGGTATCGAATTTTGTTGGTTCGTTCCAATCGTACCGATGAGTCTGAATCCCCATCTTACACAGCGATCTGTAGATGCATTGTTGAACATGCCACTTACCAGACAAGCTTTCAGTTGCTCATCAGTTATCCCCATCTATTCATCAGCTTTTTCAAGAGCTTTACCAGCTGTAGTAGTCTCAGGAGACCTTACAGTCGTTTGTCTTAGTTGAGCAAATGACCTAGAGGGAGTCTGACCTCCAATTGTCTGAGAGATTGTCTGGGGATTTATCTGCTCCCTGGTGGTCTGAGTACGTTTCGCACGTCTGATCAATGGAACATGATCTTCATCTGTAGACTCTTCTTCTTGCTTGTCTACTGGTATCAAACGCTCTGCTTATGAGAGAGACGATCCCGAACTATCTGACTTCTCTTCTTCTGAAGCGGCTTTGTTGGTGCAGACTCAGAGGACTCTCCTATCTCTTGCTTTTTGAATGAAATATACTTGTCTTTAGAGAAAGGGGGGCCTTTGACTTCGTCTTCTGATTTAGTCCTTTTCAGGATTACACTCAGGATCCTTCCAAATCATCTGTTGTGGGCAGGGTGCTTTCCAATGTCTTTTATGTGCTTCATCAAAAGACCAATCAGAATGGTTTGCCAATCTACTTGAGTCTTGGTGATTATGGCACACATCAATTTCAGATGATCAGAGCACTTCTAGATGATCAGAGCCAGAGCTCCATACTCATTTGAAAAATTCTTCATCAAAATCTTTCCAAAAGGAATGGTCATATCCCCCATCATCTTTTTCTAGCCTTTGCACATCACCTTGTCTAAGATTTTAGTGACGTCTGATGTATTAAGCCCTGAGGTGACACGCAGAGTATTTGTGTCAATCTTATAGACCTTCCCTCTGACCGTCGTGCTGAACTCTGAGGTGACGCTATCTTACAGAACAACATTTTGAATCATGTCTTTCACTTGATCATAGAAAATTTCGGAGGTTGCACTCAAAATGTCCTCTAATCCAGCGAAGAGAAGCAGATCCAATATCCCAGAGTATCGGGAATAAGCAATACGCAGAGCTGGGAAGTTCACAGCAAGACCGATGTATAACCCTACTGTGTTTTTTAGTGTCTTAGATTTTGTTGGTGTCATTGTTGTTGTTTGTTTTGAGAGAGAGAGAGAGAATTAGGGTTTGTTTGCAAATGAGAGTTAAGAGTTTTGAAAGCATACAAGCTCAATCTTATTTCCCAATCCCCTTATACAGTCCCCATAAACAATCAATTAGGTTAAATTTAAAAACACTCAAAGAATTTCAATAGTTTAAAAGTCCGATTGGCAGGACATAAGGGTTTGTCTCTTTTACATAAAATCACTCATTATGGCAAAGTTTATGACAGGTTTTGGGGTGGCACATACACTTTGGTCATAATGAGCAGTCTCTTCAATCAATAAACACTTCCAATCGCCCACTCACATCGTATATATTCTTTGATCAATTCAATTACACTTAACCCCAAAAACAATCAATTAAACTCAGTCACACTTCACCATAAAACATAAACATTAAATCAATTCATCTTCAGATTTACTGATTTAATTATTCATTTCTCAACACGAATTAATTTCAATCATGCATCACCCAACTAGAAATAATCAATCATATTTCTCCCCTCTCAATCAATGCATTCAGATAATTTGAAAGGATTCAAGTACTCAAGCAATAAGATATATGAGTTGTAATAAATGTTACCCATGTATAGTCAACACTCCTCTGCAGATGAATTTGGTTAGGTCAAATGAACAGTAAATGTTTGATCATCAAAAGAGTTCGCATCAGAATTGTTGATTCATCAGAGCTGCACACACTTAGAGGAATCAAATTAGTCAACCAGAGTGATTAAACACAATTTCTCACAAATAAGACTAAACCTTTTATCATCTAAGAGTTTTGTAACGATATCTACTGACTGTTTATCAGTTGAGATAAAATATATAGACACATTCCCTTTTTGAATATGATCTCTAATAAAGTGATGACGAACATCTATATGCTTAGTACGTGAATAAAAAAACAGGATTCTCTGAAATAGCAATAGTAGAAGTGTCATCACAGTAGATAGGACAGGATTTGAAGTCAAAGCCATCGTCACATAGTTATGACTTCATCTGTAGTATTTGAGCAACACAACTTCCAGCAGGCACATTTTCAGCCTTGGTAGTAGATGTGACGACTGAATTCTACTTTTTGGTAGACCAAGATACCAGAAAATGTCCCAAGAATTGACATGTGCTAGTTGTACTTTTTCTATCAACTCGGCATCCTGCAAAATCAGCGTCAGAAAATCGAGTAATATTTGAAATAGGAAATTAGGTAACCAGATATCCATGTTGGGGGTTCCCTTAAGATATCTGATGATCCTCTTAGTTAAAGTCAGATGAGATTGTTTAGGGTCTGATTGAAAACTTGTACATAAATACACAAAAAAATATTATATTAGGCCTGCTAGCAGTCAGATAGAGAAGTGAATCAATGATGCCACGATACTTGGTAGCATCAACAAATTCTCCATTTTCATCTTTATCAAGTTTAACAGATATGCTCATAGGATTTTTTATATAGGTAGACGACTTCATCCCATATTTTCTCAGAATATCTCTAAGTTATTTTATCTGAGATGAAAATGTCAATATCCATATGTTTTACCTGTAATCCAAGGAAATATTTTAATTCTCCCATCATGCTCATCTCAAATAATGATTGCATGAGTTTAGAGAATCTCTCACACAATTTAGGGTCAGTAGATACAAAGATAATATTGTCTACGTATATTTGTAGAGCTTGTCCTTATGTATTTTTGTAAAAAGAGTGGTGTCGATAACTTCTCTTCTAAAACCTTTTTCAATAAGAAAGTCTTAGAAAGTGTCATACCAGGCTCTAGGGCTTGCCTAAGTCCGTACAGAGCTTTCCTTAACCTGTAGACGTGGTCTAGATTTTCTGGATCTTTAAAGCCAGGAGATTGTCGGACGTATACTTCCTCTTGAAGTCTTCCATTCAGGAAGGCACTCTTTACGTCCATTTGATATACTTTCATGGACCTTGAGGCGGTATTTGCCAGGAATATTTAGATTGCTTCTAATCTGGAAACTGGTACAAAGGCATCATCAAAGTCAATGCCTTCCTCTAAGAATAGTCTTGAGTGACTAGTCTAGCCTTGTTCCTTGCGATAACTCCTTGTTCGTACATTTTGTTCCTATAGATCCACTTTTACCAATGACGGGATAATCTGTAGGTTTAGAGACCAGATTCCAGACATTTAGTCTGGTGAATTGGTTCAACTCCTCTTGCATTGCGTCTATCTAGTTAGGATCTGTTAGCGCTTCAGACACTTTTTTAGGCTCCATCTTTGACAGAAAGAAAGAGAATAGGCATTCATTTCTGGTTACAGATATGGTCATCCATGGTGCGTCTTTGTCTTTGATTATCAAATCAGTAGAGTGAAACTTTGTCCATCTGGCTCCAGACATCATCCTTGGGACTCCTGAAGGGACAGGATCTTCAAATATTGTAGGCCAAGGTCGGTCTGACTGTTATGGTGCCAGATTTGGTAATACACTAGTAATCTCTGTTGTCATACTCTCTTCATTTGGTGTGTCTGTTGAGATCTGATCTGTGTGATTCATGTTTATCTGTTCAACATTGTCTGAGAATGTATCGATCTGCACACATTCTTCATCAAACACGCAAGCTTCTCTCTGCAAAGGGGTGTTAGTTTCGTCAAAAGAAACATGAGCAAACTCTTCTATAGTCATAGTTGACTTATTATATATCCTAAAAGCCTTACTTATAACAGAGTAGCCCAAAAAGATGGCTTCATCAGACTTAGCATCAAATTCATGTAGATAATTTTTATTATTATCATGCACATAACATTTGCAGCTAAAAATATGAAAATAGCAAAGGTTTGGAATTCTCTCTTTCCATAGCTCACAGGACGTCTTCTGAAATGCCTTATGGATCAAAGTGCGATTCTTAACATAGCACGCATCCATTATCAATGATGATAAAGATACACTTCTTTTTACCAAAGATCAGTGTATCTATTGGACCACACATATCCATATGAAGAAGCTGTAGAGGTTCAAAGCTAATCTGATCACGCTTATCCTTAGACTAGACTTAGTCTGCTTGCCTAGCTGGCAAGTCTTACAAACCTTACCCTTCTCATAGGATATTGACGGTAGTCCCTTCGCCAAATTCTCAGAAGATAGTCTGGCCATATACTTGAAGTTCATATGTGTCAGACGTTTATGCGAGAGCCACTTTGTGTCTTCAGACTGTTTGCTCATAAAGCATAAGTCAATCTGCATAGGATAATTAAAGTCTACCATGTAGACGTCTCCTACTCTTATCCCTGGAAGCTTGACAGCATTGTTAGACGTTTCTTTCATTAGGCATAGATTATTGCAAAATTCAACTGTATGCCCCTTGTCACAGAGTTGGCTAATTGAGAGCAGATTATACTGTAATCCTTCAACAAATGCCACATTGCTGAAAGTGGTTGTACCTGTACCAAGGGTGCCGTAACTATTAGTCTTACTAGTACTACTATCGCCAAACATAACTCGTGTCCCATTATTGCTTTTGTAATCAGATAGTAATGATTGTCATCAGTCATGTGCCTTGAGCATCCACCTTCCAGGTACAAAATTTGAGGTTGATGCCTATGCAAGATAAACATTCATTTCACATATGGCCCTTATTCAACTTGGGTCCAGGAAGTTCGTGATTGTATCAAGAACAGACTAGAGGGGGCGCGGGGGAGGGGGGGGTGTGTAATGGGGATTCTAAAAAAAAAATTCGACTAAAAGTGTAACGCCCCAAGAACTACTTTCCAGGCTAATAACTGGCCTCACAGACCAACATTAGTCCTTTTAAGCACGCTTAACTTCGGAGATCTAAAGTGATGGGCTATCGAAAAAAAAGGTGCACCTTGTTGGTATAGGTAGTACTATCAAACCATTTAAGTATTTCCTTGGGGTATTACATACACCCCCACTTCAAGAACGTAATGTCCTCGTTACGACTTCAAGCACGATACATAACCCAGAACCTTCCCCCGCTAGGGGACTAGCCTAAACCCCTTGTCCACAGGTTCAACTCGCGGTCATAGGGTTGCTCTGATACCATTTCTGTAACGCCCTAAGAATCTCTTTTCAGGTTAACAACTGGCCTCATTCGCGCACGCCCTGGGAAACTTCCCGATCACCCATCCCAGCATTACTCCATTTTAAGCACGCTTAACTGCGGAGTTCTAAAGTGATGGGCTACCGAAAAGAAAGGTGCACCTTGTTGGTATAGATAGTACTATCAAACCATTTAAGCATTTTCTTAGGGTACTACAAAATGTTTTCTACACAACGGAAAATGATAATCTAAGCAAATCTGATCAGACAAATAACTCTGATCTCGATTAAACAGTCACGATGAAGATTTTAACGGACGATGATCAATTTATCAACTAATCATTAATCTAACAACCAAACAGACTATTGAGCTAAAGATGATGTTTAATCAATAAACTTTATCCAATTCAACTGTCAAACAGAGAACTATGGAATGTACAAGTTACCCTGTTCGATCAATGATCAAACTATGTCTTAATCAAGATTCTTATTATCAGAGTCCTGACTTCGATCAGACGAACAAATCAACAACGAATGAACCAACAAAGATTAAAGATGAAATGAAAAACACACAATTTATAGTGGTTCAGACTCAAATCAGTGTTAACTAACTGATTTGAATTTAATCCACTCTTTCTCTTGTTAGCAGTATCCTAACCAAGAGGGGAATCAACTAGATCACCTCGGATCATAGTTCAATAGATTGAGTTTTCAGGATCACTCAACAACCTTTACATGCAATAAGATTTAAACAAATCTAACTACAATCGATCCTCGCAAGATCCACCAAACAATTTGAGATCCTCATCTGATTCATTAGACTCATTATCATTTGTTGTCACAGATTGGCTTTTAGAATCCTGTAGTGCTATTATAGCATTCGAGCTAGTCTGAGATCGTTTCTGATCTATCTCCAGTTGGTATGTCAACAGATTACCATACAGATCTTGTAGAGTCATCATTGATAGATCCTTTGCCTCTCTAACAGCAGTAGTCTTGGAATCCCAACTATCCTGCAGAGCCCGAATAAACTTCAGATTGGAATCCTCCTTATTATACACCTTTCCATATGTCTTGTGGGAGTTTAAATGTATGTTGAACCTTTCATAGATGTCAGTAAGCGTCTCACTAGACTTATGTGTAAAGAGTTCATATCGTTGCACCAATATAGACAGTCTGTTCTGACGAACATCACTCGTCCCTTCATTCTTGACTACCAAGGTATCCCAGACTTCTTTAGCAGAAGTACAATAGGCCACATGCTCGAATAGATCTTCATCAAGTGCTTGAAATAGTATGTTCATGGCCTTCTTGTTTATTACGACTTTCTTCTTATCATCCACTGTCCACTCAGATTTGGACATCTACCACGACTGTGGAAATGCCAGATTCAACCTTCTTTGGAACATGAGGACCATTGAGAATCGTCTCATAGAGTGCCTCATCTATAGCGTCTAAGAAAATCTTCATTATAACCTCCTAATTGCAAAACATCTCAATGTTGCACATTAGAGGTCTCAAACTCAGATTATTGTTAGTCATATTGAAAAGACACAATATCACACAAAACAATCACAACCAAAATCTCTTCATAAAAATAAGTAATGAACTGCTCTGATACCAGATGAAAGTTCGTGATTATATCAAGAAATAGACTGGAGGAGGGGACGAATAGATTGTTCTAAAAATTTCTTCGACTAAAAGTTATCTACACATCGAAAAATGATAATCTGAGCAAATCTGATCAGATAAACAACTCTGATCTTAATCAGACAGACACGATCAAGATTTCAAAAGGCGATGATCAATCTATCAACTAATCAACAATCTAACAACTAAACAGACTACTGATCTAAAGATGATGTTTGATCAAGAATGTTTATCCAATTCCATTGTTAAACAGAGAACTGTGTAATGCATAATTTACCCTGTTAGATCAATGATCAAACTGTGCCTTATTCAAGATTCTTATTATCAGAATCTTGATTTTCAATCAGATGAACAAATCAACGAAGAACGAACCAAAAGAGTTCAAAGAAGAAATGAAAGACACACAATTTATAGTGGTTCAGACTCAAATAAATGTTAACTAATTGGTTTGAACTTAATCTACTCTTCCTCTTGTTAGCAGTATACTAACCAAGAAGGGAATCTACTAGATCACCTCGAATCACAGTTTAACAAATTGAGTTTTCAGGATCACTCAATAACCTTTACACACAATCAAATTTCAACAAATCTAACGACAATCGATCCACTCAGGACCCACCAAACAATCTCAACAAATTGCCAAAAGGAACACACTCATAGAGAATGAAAACCTGTACCAATCAACATCTTCACCATGATGTTCCTGAGAAAACTGATTCTTGATGAACACTTAAGAGTTCTCTTGATGGGGAAAGAGAGAGAGAATTTTGAGTACTTTGATTTGAAGATGTGTATTCAGAAGTGAGCTTCTTTCACATAGTTTCCTTTGTAGTCTTATGTCTTATATAGGCAAGGCTTGAGAATTGCTCTCCAATCAATCCTCAATTCTCTTTCAAGAAGTCCAATAACACATCTTGACAAGAAGTCAACAGAGCCTTCCTTCACCAGGTGCCTGTCTCAACAAATAACCCCAGAAGATTAACTTATTTGATCTGAAGCTTGCAGTCAAAAGATCTTCTCGAACCAATCTGACATCTGTTCTGATTTTAACTGAACTGATACTTATAGACCCACTGAATTAGACATGATAACCATAGGACCCAAAAGACTTATCCATAACAGATGAACAGTTCTGTCCAGAGCTTCTACTGAAAACTTATCTGACCTAAGACAACTGTTCTATCAAGAGCTTTCACTATTTTGATTTTTACTGTTTGATACACGTCGTCTAACAGAGTACGTGTAGACTATCAAAACACTTCATCTCAAGTGTTAGTAATTCTTTGAATCATCAAATCCATTCAATATACTTTCACTTTGGATCTCTTCATTCATCGCCGTATCTTCATTGTTCTATATTGTATTATCATTCTTTCTCTATTTATTTACAATTTATGATAGTGATGATGCGTGTGATGATAGTGTATGTGATGATGATAATGATCATGCGTGAGTAAAAGCGTAGTAGAGATAGATTAATGAAATTCTAGCTAAAATGGATCATGAGATGAAGTAGATCACCAAAACCAAATTCACATATTATGATTGATGCATGAAATCTGATCTTAGTCATTTATATGTTACGAAATCAATTAGTTTGGCCATCAACCGATGTCGTAGCAAAGCTATTAATTGCGCTAAGTGATTAAATTGATAGCAAAATAACAATTCTTGATTTAAGCTCATTGTCATGATGTTTTTGGTTGATGGCCAAACTAATTGATTTCATAATGATTTAAGCTCATTATCATGACGTTATTGATTGATTGCATGTGAACATAGCAGTTTAAGCTCATTACTATTTATGTTTATGTTTGGTATATTCTCTTATTTTGATTCAATTTATTTACTTTTGATATATACGAGCTCATCAGTATATTAGGAATAAATAGATTAGGTTAATTATACAAGCTCATTGATAATTAACACTTAAGCGAATGTGATAATTTATGTCCAAAGGTATCACGACCAAACCTATCTAAATAAGGAATCTATATGATAGTTATCCATGATTGATCTTTAAAAGTTAGAACGTATTTAATCTACCTCCCTACATTCTTATCATATGAGAAAACACACCAATCCATTTCCTTCGTAGTTTACAATATTTAACTTATTTTTAGTTCATTATTTATTTTAATTAGTCAAAAACAAAACCACCCATCATAGTTTTCATAATTATAATAGTTATTTTATTAAAAATAGAATAAATAATATTACGACCATCCCTTTGGGTTTGATCCTTACTTCCACTACTATATTACTTTTAATATTTCTAGAATGTAAGTAAGTGCTTATAAATTCTAATTTGATATGCCTGCAACAGTACGCATCAAATTAATCCATCAAATAATATGTAAACGTGGAAGATAGATAATTTTGATTGAGGAGAAAAAGTTCCTATCAAAATTGGCCTAAGTTTAGACTCCAATATTTAAGGAAACTATGAAAGGCCTGAGTCTTTATCTTGATCAGTCTAAACCAATAATAAGGTCATAGTCTTCATCCTAGTTTGAATTGTCATAAGCAAGCAACCAATAGGAGTTTCAAGGAAGCTTTTGAAGAAGCAAGCAAGTCAATGTCTCCCAAGCAGCTCAAAATCATCATGGGTTTATCAAAAAAAATTCAGGCACAAGAAACTGAGATGAACTTTTCCTCCTTGGATCAAAGACTACTCGATCTCGAACATAATATCCATGATATGCACACCTGGAACAAGAATGATTTCCATGATCTACTGGAAGGACTAGTCCCTCCTACAGACGAGCTAGAAAAAGAAAGGCATGAGAAATATCAACTCTTTGTTGAAATCCATGAGGGAATTGGAACAGTATGCAAGAGGCTACTCAAGAAGATGACTCGAAGTAATAGCATAACCTTCGAAAACCTTTCTATAATCAACAGACTCAAATTACTCAGATTGCACAAGTGAGGCTTCTCCAATGCTCCATCCAGGCTACTCAGAATCAGTTGCAACAGCACAAAATCAATAGTGATTAAAGAATAAGGCTCCTGGAATCTAGAGTCTAGATGGAAATAAATAGTGCCGCTACAACCAGACAGCCACGACTGCAGAACTTGAGGTAATTCGTGAGGCACTAATAACTGAGCTCAAGGCCTAAAGATCTCCCAAGCCCTCAAGTGATGATAACAAACAGGGGGAGAAGGATCAAGGTACGTAGAAGAATCAGGAGAAGTACAAGAATGTTGCAAAGGAGAAGGACAACAGCAGGAAAAGGACAACAGCAGATGAGGAAGCAGCCTCTACAGTTTAGAGGGAGGATAGTCACAAAAGGAGAAAGATCTCATCCTAGGAACCCTCACGATCTCTGGGGAAGATTAGCAGTAGAGACAAGGATAAACATGACAAGCATGGAAAGAAGCAGTCCATATCAAGGGAGCATCATAGGGAATCCAAACAACTTGAGGTCAGATCTCCAAGGCACATGCATGATGCAGACTACCCCAAGCGTCGTAGACAAGAGAAACACAGGCAGCACAAAGGACATAGGGAACACACGGATAGGAGGTAACTCTCTATTGACACTATTTAACGCCCTATAAATTTTTTGATGTGATGAACTTTTTTTTCTGAAAAACTTTCAAAAACTCTTCTTTTTTTCTTTTTCTTTTTTTAAGTTATAAGTTAGTAGTGATCTTGCTGTTTCTAAAATTAGAGTTTGGTTATCATCAATTTATGGGAAGATTGTAAGGATTAATGTGCAATTCTCTCAGTTGTATTGAAATCGATGAACAAAACTCTAGATTAGGACATATCATAGTCAATCACTTAGGCTTAAAACTAGGATGATCAGATGAAGTCTAGGACTCATGCAGCAGGGGATCACAGATGGAAGGCCATTATGGATCTCTAGGCAATCGACATCAAGAGTTCTACATAAGTGATTTGGGATGAATATAGGCAGCAAATGAACCACAAGTGTATAAAAAACAGGACCAAGGACTCAGGATCAAGGTCATGTCACAGAATGCAGTAGATTGGATGCAACAGAGTTTCCTTGCATCAGAGACAGGAACGCAACAGACTGGGAATACAACAAGGCTAACTGGGGAATGGATGGGGATTATGAAAATGAACAAATCGAAGATTTGAGGTTTGAAATCTGTATGAGGTTGAAGACCGTTGTGAGGGAAACCTGTCAACATCAATGGAAATTTGCAGGGGACAAAAAAAATAGCGTTTCAACATCAAAGAAGTATAATCACGGGTTTTGATTTCCTGATCCCTATAAAAGGAGATCCAATTCAGACATAGAAGGTTGACAATTATGAGGAATTGCTAGCAAGCTAAAAAATCTCTTAACAGCATTGTACAATCATTCTCGTGTGTTGGATTGATGCTCTGAGAAAAGAAGTTTACTAGTCTACATCAAGGACAAGCCAACAACAGAGTCCAGGGGTGATTCATCGATTGAGCTTGGTTCTTAGTCTTAACAAGCTTGTAAACTTGTAAGAAGTTTCTTTGTAAGCCAAAAAAACAAAGACATAGTAAACTTCCTCTTGGGTTGACTACACTGGTCACCAAGGGAAGATTGGACTAAGCCTTCATTGATCATTTGACAACAACTGCATGAATCAGTATGAATTCTTATGTCCTTTATTTACTGTTTTGCTCATTATCTTAGAATTGCTGAAAAATTTACAGGACACAAAGAAATTAGTCCAAAAGACCTGAATCTCGACTACAGACGAATTCTGTTAATTGTAATAGGACAATTGAATACTAGCCAATACCAGGCTATATATTGTTAACAAAGAAATTTTGAGATAGCCTATTCGCACCCCGCCCCCCTCCTCCCCCAAGGCTATATTGTGACTCGCGGAGAATTATAATGTTGATACGACATGTCCTATAGAAGACTTTATTTGTGTTAGTTTGATTATAAGGGATAAAAGGAAAATCGATATAGACCTCAGGGAGAAGATTCAAGGGGTCATGCATGCTCAAGTTAGGTAGGGTTTACTATTAGGGATAAAATTAAATGGGCAAAATTAATGGGATGGATAGATGTTATAATTGAGAAAGACTGCAAAAGTGTGGTGTTGATGTTAGAGATGAAGCAACTATACATTTCGCGACAGGTAGATTGGTAATGGGCTGCGTGGAAGTGGTAAAGAATTTTACTAAATTACATTATTCATGGGTACATCATGAAGCAAACAAAGCCACACACGCTATGGCATAATTTGCTATGGAGTGTTACCGACGAGGGGTATAGAAAGAGGCTCTACCAAGTGCTGTTATGGATATTTGTAATTGTGAGATGAGCAATATAATCTTGTGTCATATCGGAGCTTTGATAAAAAAAATATAGTAAAAATAAAAATCAATTATCATTTGCTACACTATATTCTCTTATAATTCTTTCAGTAAACCTCATATCATTACAAAATAAAAAATAAAAAAATCTTTCTCCATCAAATTTCATAAAAATTCAAAACGAATATAAATCTACATATCGGATCAAACTATTTTTTATATTATGGGACGAAGGGAGTATTAAATGTTGTGAAGACATAACAAAATATTAAACTTGTTTGAATAAAATTAATTGATGAATGAACTTGAGCAAATCTTGCTCAGCTGGATTTGTGCTCAGGCAGACTTGATAAATACTTGTTAAGGACTTAAAATGTATATCAGATAAGTTTAATTTCTATTTATGTAATAAAAATGATTTTTTTTTTCAATTTTTTTTTTAAATTACTCCCTCGATCTCATTTATTTTCCAATCGTTTGATTTTCACACTAGCGAAGATAAACTTTTTCGTACATTTTTTTTTTTTGAGACATCAATGATAGTTTAATTCGCATACGTTAATCGCATTGTTGTGAGACGATAAAACATTATTTAATAAGAAAATGAAACTTTTGAAATGAGTATTGAATAGGGAAAAATATGTTAAGGTTATAAAATAAATAGGACGATATTCAAAACCAGTCGAGCTTAAACAAGTTGAATGCCAAATAAATCTAACGAGATGGTTAACGAACGAGATTTTTCACTAGCTCTCGAGCCGAGCTAGGTCTTATTGAGTTTGAGTGGAACAGAACTCGAATCCTTTTCTAATCGGGCTCAAGTCGAGCTTGAACATAGATAACAAATTAACTAGAGGCTGTTTGGGTTCGTTCGTCTCGTTATTTTTTTATTTTTAGGGGAGAGAGATTTGGAGGTGAACATGAGGGGGTTGAAGGCTAGGAGGAGAGGAACAGAGTAATTCCTATGATGATATTTAACGGTGCAAGATAGAAAAGTAAAATCTTGACCATTCACGGATGGGGTTTTAAATGAAACCACGACACAAGTTTAGCTTTGAATATCTGTTTTACAACAGTTGTCCAAAGTTTTGAAACGAATTAAAACATACGAATGAGAATCACACGCACACAAGATCCAAAAGAATATAGAGAACACATTGATTTTTACGTGACAAACCAGAGTACTGATGAACATAAATATACTTATAGTTTTCTAGGCTAATTCCTTTGTCAGTATGTTATATGCTGTGTTTCTTTTTGTTTTAGTTTAGTTTTGTATCTTGAATGTTGGTACTGCTCTTTGTATGTTTTTTATGCAGATATGACCGTGTGAAGAGAGGTTTTAGCATTCCATGTATATGAAGCTATTCGGTTAGAAGTAATTATAGAGATTTTGAAGACTTTGATGAAGTTTAGATGCAAATCGATGAAGTTCGTGATGATATTTTGAGTTATGAAGATGTTCTTAATGCATATGAAGACGTTTGTGATTGTTTTGGATCGTTTTGATGCATATTTTGAGACACTCCTTCATTTTTTATGTTCAAGTGCACAATCAGTATTTTTCTATTTTGATAGAGATGAGCATAGCAAGGGAGTGTTATTGATACTCTCCAATGATGAACTCATATAGAGAAGTATGAGCTAGAATTTCTTCATTTTTTTGAGGTAATTTTTGTGCATCATTAGCATCCACAATGGTTATACAAGCTCAATCTCTAAATACTGGGTCTGTAATTTATGTTTTTAGAGTTTTATCAATTTTGGAGTTTGATGTACACAATGGTTGGTTCCAATCTGACTCTTATCTGCTTCAAAAAAGAAAATTCCCCACACAAAAATGAAAAGTGACACTTCATACGATGCGCACTGCCTCCCACACCAAAAGAGAAAAAAGAAATGAAGGGGAGTTTAGTCTCTCAATAGGAAACTAGTAGAAAGGAGTCTCACATTGAGTCTCTCCAAATATAGATACTCTTCTTCCCATATTAAATATAACATTCCCAATCAATGTACTATTCAACATATATTTTAAGAAACTTCATTTATCGTCTTAATGACGCAAAAAAATTATGCCACTGATGTCAGGTTAAATTATCATTAGTGTTTCGCGATAATTTTTCAAACAATGATGTTTGATCGTCTCACGACGCGAGTCAAACTTTCGTCTCGATAGGTATGTTTTTTAAACTGTTATAAATAATTCGGGACGGAGGGAAGAGAAATTTTGTGTACCATTGCAACTAATTTTTACAAGAAAGACTCTAAAACAGAAGTTTATTAGAGAAAAAATTGGAAAAATGGACAGCGTTGTGGATGCTCATGGCCTTCTTTTACAACTCAAGCTTCATTGCGGGAGTTTCACAAAGCCAAGAAACTCAAAATTGGGCATCAATGTGGATGGGTATCTTATCCTCTCTTTTTCTCACCTATAATTCTTCATGATGAGAGTGAAAACACTCATATTTTTCTAAAATAATTGCTTTGTTTTAGGTATATTTTGTGTCGTGTCTTTGTGCCTTGTGTATAGTTTAGTTCTTAAAACGTTGGTACTGCTGTTCATTTTTGTCACAGATTAGATCGAGAGAAGATGTTTTACACGAGTTATGAAAAGCGATCAAAGTGTAAAGATCCCTTTATGAAGTGTTTTGACGAATTATAAAGACATGGAGGCTAAACGATGCATTTGCTGTTGTTTTCTGAACTTAAAAGACGTTTTGGAGATGTATTACGAGCAATAGAAGAAATTAGGATGAAATTCGAAGCAAAACAGGATGAATTTAAGGTGTTCTGTATCTGTCACGGGCATGACCAATTTGTCACGGGCATGACGGATGTCCTGAAGGAAAGCTATGCAAATCACGACCGTCACGGGCGTGGTGGGTTTCTGTCATGGACGTGACGCGAAGATCCTGACAATATTATTTGTCACCACATATCTTTCTATTATTTGTTTTTCTATAAATAGAGACATTATATCCACGATATGTATGTAATTTTATCAGTTTTTTTTTATAGATCTTAGGCCTCGAAAACTTAGGATTTCTCATACACTTTTTACTTTACTTACGGATTTCAGGAGTTGTAATTCAATTGGAGATTCAAGGACTACTTTTATTGTTGTTCTTCAATCAAGTATAGACCTTTCTCTCTCTCTTTGATGATGTGTCCAATATTTGTTACTTCAACTATGTTTGTGTTGTTTAATTCAATCATGAGTGAGTAGATCTTTAATAGGAGATATAATAATAAAGTTCTAGTAAAGGGATTATGAGATTATGAACTTAACACGAATGAAATCAGATTTGTTCATTTTATGATTGCTGTAAAAGATTTGAACTTTATTTAGTTAACAAGTAATACAACTTGGATTGATCACCTAGGTTATGTTAGAGTGTTAATTATGCTAATGACACGTTCTCATTTGGTCATATTAGTAGCATCTAATCAAAGTGCTACATTCTCTTTTGGTCATGAATTTATTAGAACCTTTTGCATGTGAATTGATAAAAAAATACCTTTTTCTATTGATTCATCTTTTTCTATTTGAACTTTATTTAGTTAACAAGTAATACAACTTGGATTGATCACCTAGGTTATGTTAGAGTGTTAATTATGCTAGTGACACATTCTCATTTAGTCATATTAGTAGCATCTAATCAAAGTGATACATTCTCTTTTGGTCATGAATTGATTAGAACCTTTTGCATGTGAATGGATAAAAAACATCTTTTTCTATTGATTCATGTTTGGTTTGTTCCATATTTGATGCAACCTTATTAGTTTGACATATATATTCTCTTTTGGTATGTTGGATCAATTTGATTAGGTTAATTATATATTCACATTTGGTAGTCAACACTGTAGAGAACGTAATATAAGAGACCCTTATTTTATAATCTAACCAATCATAAAACAAATTAACTTATTAATCACAACAATTGTTATCAATGATTATCATAAATCCATTTATGAAGTTTCCTACACTTAATTCCAATAGTTTACAACCACACTAGAAATACAAAGCTTAATAATTTGATTGCTTTCTTAGTTCTGATTACTTAAATCTAGGTTATTTATATTTCAACC
>JAOVYX010022507.1:0-14543 GCA_035668315.1 Drosera spatulata
GGTGATGTGGAGGTGCTAGTCTTTTCTCTTAGAGTAAGCGCTGCTAGTCTTTGAAAGGTAACTGATGCAGAGAATGCAAGCTCCTATCGAATAGGCAATAAGGAAAGGAAGGAGAAGCAGTGAATCGAGAAATGATCTTAGGAGTAAGTTCTCTTTCTGTTAGTGGGGCTTGCGCGTCCCAGTTTTTCATGGCTTCTAGAGGGACCTGTCTAAGTTAGTTACAAAACCTAACCGAAGACAGGTTGTCTTAAAAGCAATGGTTATGAAGACACTGTTTTATAGTGCAGATTTGGGCATAGAGTGGTGGATCGGTGGCGGAATGCCACTGTCTCCCTATCTCTATGGTCAGTTTTGTGACTATCTGTTTGATAAGTATCGACCAAAGGACCTTAATCTACGTCCAGCGGAGGAATTTTTCAAAGACAAAGAGCACTTCTTCATAGAGCGTACCCTAGTCTATTCTTGGATGGACTCTTGGTTACGTTATATGTATGAGTACTCTTTGTTACAGATGTCTTCAGCCCCTAAACTGGAGGATTTCTTTTCCCTGCCTTTCTTACGAACCATCCCGGACGAGAACGAAGTCTTTCTTCTTTTCTTATTATACGCAAATTACTGTATTCCACCGAGCAATTGATTGAAAAGAGGAAGGTTCTGAAAGAAGCCGAACAACACAAATTTCAGTGATTTCAAATTGACCATCGAATGGTCGATGCTAGGAATCGCAACGCCATCACCAACGCGAGATCTTCTTCTTGTTCATACTCTCTCTTGTTCACGCTTCTGATCCTAAGGGGAGTTGCTGATTAAAGTCTTTCCATCCTTGATGGTGTGCTTCCTCCTCTTCTTATTTGCAGATGTCTCAATGATTGGAGCTACGACATCGGCCTTTGATAGCTCATGATGGGGGATACTTGGTTGTTCAGGCCTTGCTATCGAAAGCACACTTCTTCCTCGATAAAGCCCTGACTTCTTTTATAGAATCTCGCTTCTGCTATTGATGAAGCTGTGAGGAAGTACTTTTCGACTTACCTCTCCTCACTAACCTCTTTTTTGCTTCTGTCAATTGAATTTCATTAGCTCGGTACCTTAAAGCAAGGGATTGAGCTTACAAGCGAAAGCCGTATAGCGTTAGTACGCTATGTAGTTTGATTTTAGGGGTCGAGGAAAGGACGTGAATCAATAGAAAATGGGATCCCGTCTAGATAGAAAAGAGAGAGCAAGGAATCTGACTTCTACGGGAAGATGTGAGGAGGTTCTGGTATAGATTGAATGAGTGGTTCTTGGCGGGTCTTCACCGAGATAGAGCATGCCACTATGCTTGATACATGCAATTGCTTTCCTTTTGAATATCTAACTTGGCGCAAAACGGAAGCAGCAGCCTCAGTTAAGGTCAGGCTGAAAAATGGGGAGAATCCGCTTAGTTCTATTGTTGTTAGTGAATGCCTGCTTTCTCTTTCTGACCTACTTACAGTGATTAGCAAGCTTACCTACTTGACTTCCATCTTGCTCTGGTGGTATCCTCACTTCCCTCTCTTGCTCGAGCTCGGTTTGCAGTCCTCTGGGAGATCGCATCATCCCCCCGGTTATAAAGGCGAGAATGCTGTTTTGAATCTGCAAGAGAAGCGGGAATTATACAGGAAAGAGAAAGATGAAGCGATAATACGAATAGAAAACTCACCACGGAGACAGAGCTCATGGTCTTTCCAAAAAAGTGGGGAGGGTTGGAAAGAGAGCCTTATAGGTCTCATCGACGTCTTTAGGCAGACGGGCGCCTACCATCACAGCTGCGGCAACTTGACCAGAAATAAAGGCGTCGCCGAGTCCTCCACGGGATGAAGTGGGTAGACTGACCCGAGAATTCGTCGAGTGGTGGATTGCTTCAACCAGTGCTATCTTTTCTTTGAAAGAGTGGCCGGGATAGAACCAGTGTTTGGTTAAGCAGGCCAAGGAGTAGGGGGGCTGGGCCAGCCACAGAAGCAAGCGAAGTAGTAGCTGCAGAAGTTGTGGACTGCGAAGCCCCATATGTTGTAGGAAGCAGGGTCTTTAGACGGGATCCCAGCCTAATTATAGGAGTGCCTTAAGGAGGTATATAAATTCAAGGGAATGACATATGCTTTATGTAATAAGGAACTGGGACTTCCTTCGTTCAAAATGGATACGCTTCGGGGAAGAAGATTCTATTCTTCCCGCCATTTCCCACCCGTTTGACTCTGGAACGGAACAGTAGGCAGCAGAAAGAAAGGCAGAGCCATAGCAGGGGTGGAATCTCCACTTAGACCTTCCATATCAGGATTGAGAACCTCTTCTCTTACTCTTCCGGTTTCTGATCCAGATCCGGATTCGCGTAGGGTTTCTTGTTGGTGACCCTTGGCTTTGGCGTGCCTTGAATGAAAATAGAGCGGGAACTCGTGTAGAAAGAGAAAGTGCACGAATCAGCTGCTCATTACCTTGCTGTGCCTCCGGCACAATCTCATCTCGGCCATAAGAAAACGAGAAATCTGACATCTATTACATATGTATTAGCAGATCTAATGAGACCATTTCCAACTCGAATTATTGCCTTATTATATTAGAAGTAGGGGGCTCAACGAGTGAATTCCGGTTGACGTTTGATTTTACGGGACCTAAGTCCACTCGACTAACTCGACTAAAAGGAGAGGGGAAAAGGCATCAGGATGAGTTCCATCGTTCTAGTTAGGAGTTTTAGTGAATAGTACCTTCGGGGTACCGAGCTATGAGTTAATTGACCAGCTGCTCTTTAGTCGAGTTCCACCCTTCTTATATTGAGAATATCCTAGCATAAAAACAGCAGAAAGCAGCTCAACAGAGAGCTTGTGGATCGACTAAAAGTGGTAAGGTCTCGTTGACATTCCATTCCCCAAGAGGAAGAAATCCCTGCTTCGATTCATGGATTCCCGACACCAGCTCTGATTCATTGATTCCTGATCTGCTTCTCTCGATAAAGAGAACTGCCCTAACCCAACCACTGCCACTCGATAAAAGAAAAAAAATGCTTTCCCGGGCTTGACCCTGGATCTGGATTCCTTGGCTTCCTCTTCCAAGGCAGAATAGGAGGTACATCAAAACAGCCTACCGCCACTTGGTAAGAAATTCGGGCTAACCCATAACCTTCTATTCTAGCTACAAGCCTATAGCTTACCGATGATCGAGGCACGCAGCGTAGGACTCCTTTCGAGTTCCGTCTTAGCAAGGAGAGAACACAACTCGACGGCACACAACCGTCTATAAATACCCTAGATTAATAAGTGGCAACTCGAGATGCTTCATTTTTTCTACCCCCCCTTTAACCATGATGTGGTATATCAAATGGGTTGTCCAGAAGACTGCCTATGTGGTATATCAAAGAGCTCCTATGCTCGGTTCTTTGTGTTGTTAACCTGTTCCTCAAGCATCTTTTTCTTAACTAGATGGTCTTTGGCACCAAAGTTTTCTCTTTACGGTTGCATCCATCCGACCATGCATATGGCGATGTCAACCCGATATTCAGCTGACTCAATGATCAGGAACTCTCTTTCTTTTTGACCGGCGGCGGTGAACCAAATTTAAAGAACCAAGAAAGCGATCCATAAAGGAGAGGGGGAATGATTCTATGAAACCGGCTTCTTTCGATATGTGAATCACTGCCGACCTTCTCGTAACCATCACTTTTCGCTCTGCTTATAATGAGAAGTGCCAAGCATTGGCTGTAAATCATGCAACTATCGCTACTTGTGACTCCTTGAGAGGTTTAAGTCCATCTGGAGCGGATGTGCCGATTCCTTGAGGCGGATGCATGCTGCATCTAAGAGTTTAGTTCCAGGAGACAGAACTTAATGGCCTGAAGCAGGATAGACTAATTGAGGGAGTGAGCTCCCGTGCTCCTCTTTTGGGATACGCCACTCGGCTCACTCTGTCTTTGAACCCCAAACCGGGAATAAGACATTCAACCTCGCCAAGGATGAGCGAACTACGGCTTACGGTTCGGGCCTTGTTAAAGCGTTCTAACAGCAGTGAGACCATCTTTGAATATCTACAAAACAGTTTCATATTCTCTTTTCTTGCTTTGAGCTAGTCAGTTGCTGTCTTATTATTAGATGGACCGGGTGCTACCTGTCGACCGATAGGGAGACTAAATGGCCATGAAGGGCCTGTAGCTAATGCTGCTAATGTTATAGGCAAGTTAGGGACTTTAGTCAAATTCTCACTTCAGGCAACGATCTCCTTCCTTTCTTGAGTGAGTTGTTCTTGCTTAGTAGGTTGTTAATGAGTTAATGAGCTGCTCTTACTTTTCCTTCTTTCAAAGATGGAGAGTTACTGGAATATATGGGGAAGCAGCCCCTAGAAGAGAAGATCGGAGACTTGGAATCTCCTTAGGAGGCTAGCTAGGCAATCCTCCTTGCCGTGGCTATGCCTTGGCGACTTCAATGATATTGTCTCCGGAGAGGAAAAGGAGGGTGGTTCGGACCACCTTTTATTGCCTACCTAATAAGAATTCAGGGGCAGATGGTTGACTTTCGCATTGGTTTACTGGAATTTGAATGGTCTGGGATACGTAAATGGCCTTTTACTTGGGCCAATCGCCGCTATGTAGATGCTTTCACCAGATTACGATTAGATAGGGGCGTGGCTAATGATGAATGGGTCAGTTCTTTTCCAAATGCGAAGGTTGATCACTTAAGTGCTATCAGCGAGGATCATAGGCCCATTTGTGTTAAGAGTCTGGGCCAACAAAGTCAGGAGGGAGGTCCAAATCCAAGCTCTTTAGGTTTGAAGCTTATTGGGCGCCTATCGTTAGGGGGAAGAGTGCAGAGATGTGATCCTTACTGTGAAGGTTGGACTTTAGGCCGTTCTACTGAATGTGTGGAAGACTTTCAAATTCAAGAAAAGGCAAGAAAGAATGGAGTCATTCTAATTTTGGGGATTTAGGGCTAAATTTGAAGAAGAAAAAAGAGCGACTTCATCATTTTGAGAAGGGAGCTATATCCGCTAACTCGGAGGAATGTGCCCCCTTTAATTAATATGGGGAGGTGAATGAGGACGTCTCTAATCACGATGAGGACCGAACAACTCAGAGGAACCAGGAGGAAGAACCACAACCAGTCCAACTAGGCCAAAAGACAACCGTCTACTCCCTTTCAGGGCTTTAGCAAAGCCTAGGTCCCCGGGTCCAAAACGTCGGTTTTTAAGAGCAGAGGGTTTAGAACCTGAAGATGAAGCTGCTGGTGAGGCTTTCGTTTCCTAAGGTGCTAATGCAGTCGATTTCTTCACATTCTTCATAGCTAATGGTTCTGTCATACTTGACTTTCTTTATACCCTAATCACAGAAAAGATTGGAACTCAAAAGAGTTGAAACCATAGCCATGCCATATGACTGACGAAATTCCTTAAGAAAGCGAGAGAGATCACTCTCCAAAGCCTGCGCTCCTTGAATCTTTCAACCTCCGGCTACAGAGCATGCGTAACACATTGAAATGGCTAGCAAGACAGTCAAGCAGCTTCACGATTAGCTTAGTTAGTCGTCTCCAATCTCTAAAGGAAGGAAAGGAGGGGAAGGTAGTTGAATTAGCTTTGGTTCAGGAATTGAGAGAGATGAATCGCCTAGCGTTGCCGGAACAGGAGGCTGGGGTGATGCCCTTTCTCTTGTTGAAGAAGCTGTGATCAAAAATGCTTTTTGAACGAATCATGCTTAGACCCAAGCAGATGTTAACAACTCCAGAAGAACCACCTTGCTTCTGGGGCTTCCATTACTTGCTTCAATTGCATTGATTTATCCTTATCCTTTCTGGCCTCAGACTTGTGCCTAATGATCAACCGCGAGTCAAGTCAAAGAACTCCTCTTTCGTAGTACACTTCTTGCTGAATACCTTTTTCTTGCTTCCTCCAATAGACAATAGGCCATCCTCTCCTAAGGAAGTACTTCAATGAAGGCATCGAGTGATTTCACCCCTTAAGTCAGGCTCATCCATCGGGAGGTTGCTTTTTCTTGGCTGTAAGCTGCTTTCTTAGTTGTAGAAATCCATCACTAGTCTTTCACAACGAATAGACACCAACCATCATATGTGAATACGGTACGTACTGCTTGCCTGAAATTGAAAGCATTTTCAGTGAAGCTCAGGAGCATATTTCTCGCTTATGGGGCTTGCATTGGGAGTTAATCATCTTGACTGCATATAATGAGTCAGACTCTACCCAAAGGTTCTGAATGCCCATTCGCGAAGCCATTTCCACCGTATGGCAGATTGCATAAAGTTCCACCTTCCAAATCTCTCTCCACTCAACCGTCTTCCGGAAAGCCCAGCCCAAAGAGGATGGCCGAAAAAGTCCCATGCTATCGCAGCCGCAGCTGCCTCTATTGCTACTGAACCTTCTGTGTTCACTTTTGTTTCCGGAGGGTTCGAAGAAAAGTAAGATTCAGCCATAGATGGCTGAGCAGGGTCTTTAGACTCCCCAAAACTGAGTGCAAAAAGAGTCCATAACTCTCAGTTTAATCTGAGAGGAAACCGAATGCAGTCTCAGTTTGACTTCCCTTACAATTCTCCAAAACGACGTTCTGCTTACTGCTTGGATTCCCTTCATGGCGCCTGGAATTTCTCTCACGCCAAACATAGTATATGACTGCTGTAAAGCAGAGCTTTAGGATCAGGCCAGTAAAGGCCGAATTCTTAGTTTTTATATTAATTAATCTATTGGCAAACATCATGAAGGTTGGTTGCAGGCTGTTTTGGAGTTTCAATTTCCATCCGGGCTGAGAGACCAAACGATCCTGTCTTCAACAGGGAGCTGCGGGAGTTCATACAGGGCAATCTCTTGCATTAGACACTGTCCAGCCATTCTGCGGCTAGGAGGAAGGTTCCGAAGGAAATGCCCATTTTTGATTAAATCGCTTACTAGAGCATGGTCTGGGTTTCACACCTTATAACAGTGACCTCGTACCTGTAGCTGATCGGGCCATCTCTAAGCCACGGACAATGCCACAGCTTCGTGCTTTCGCTATTAAAAATCTGACACTTAATAGCATTATAACATCTTTCCTTACCGATACCCCTCCAAGACTAAGAGCAGTCGGATGGAAGATTAGCCACCCAAATAGAATGTTTCCGGAGATATCTAAAATGAACCCATTGAGTCCAAATGGACCCATTATCATTAACTACTCTCCAGAAAAGCTTTAACATGGCAGTCCTATTCCAGCCCTCAATAGTTCTTAAACCCAATCCACCTTCATCCTTCGGTCTACATTGGACCAGCTGATCGTATGGATCTTCTAGGTGGGTTCGGGGCCTGACCAAAAGAAATCCCGAATGCTCAATGAAATGGATTTCAAGATTTTCTCCGGAAGCCTGAAAGCGGACGACCAATAGATGTGAAGGCTTGCAAGCACTGAGGAGATGAGCTCCATTCATGACAGCAGCCTTCTTTTCCAATTGTGAATTTTTCGATTTTTCTTGTCCAAGAGGAGGTTTAATGCATCGTATAATAAGATGGCAATGCTAGGAAGATCCGCATTGACTATTTCTAGAGCATAACGAGCAACTGTCGAATCTCGTGCAGGGGATGGGAAAGATTCTCTTTGCACGAGTAGATAAACTAGAGTTGTGAGTTGCAAGAACAGGTTTCACATGAATCTCTGGAAGGGCTTTCAAATAGATGTATGAAAGGCTCCTTCGGGTGTCGAACTCATTTCACAAGCTAGAGTGGGAAACGGCTCTCTCTCTCCCAGACAATCAGGGGGGCGCCAGGTTGTCTGCGTTCCCATGTAGAAGACGAATGAAGAATCCTTTTCCATATTGGGCGCAAGAGGACCCTATCCGAAAGCGAATTTCACAGATTCATCGAGCCATTAGCGCTGGATAGGGGCGCTGAGCATGTCGGGACTCCTCAGTAGCTGGATCAAATAAAGGGCGCCTTCCCATTAATCCCCGTATACATCGATTCTTCATGCTCATGTAGCTGCGAGTTCTCTATAGCAGATCGGTCACAAGTCCCTAACTAATGAGGAAGGAGAAGGCCCACCCGATACTAAGAGAATTGCCCCTGTAGCGAGCTATAGCTATATCAAGTGTATTATTGCTAGAGTCGGGGGAATCACTAACACCTAACATCTAGACCCCAACGAGTGTGAGTGCTTTCGCCCTACTGATCGAGGTTTGAATTTATGTAAGTCAGGTAGTTTGACTATCTAAAAAGATTCTAGTTAACGTTTAGTAGTAATAGCTTTGTCTTTCTGGAAGAGCGCTTTCTCTGAGGTAATCGCCTGAACTAGGGTAGGAGTCCAAGAGCTCTGTACGTTGGCGGAACTAGCAAATGGAGGAACTCGCTTCAATCCAATCGGTAAGTAAGAAATTCCTTAGTTAGTTACAAGGGTCTGTAGCCGGAGCGGTTACAACTGAATGAGAGAATCGATGCCGTCCGCCCCTAGTCCTAGGATGATGGATTCAAACTCTCTGTCTGAGAAGGAAAGACAGGTAGGTAAGTTAACGAGAACGGGGCCTTCAGTAGGGTATGCGGTTCGGTCTTCGCCGTCGGGTTGGTTTCAAATAATATTCCTTCTGCCGGTCTGTCAGTTCAGTGTCGGTTGTCAAGCTTTTTTGAAAAAAAGTAGTAGGTCAAGGTCGGGAAAGGGTCCTCACCTAGAAAAAAGCAATGAGCCTTCGAATCTCCTTCGATCTTTTCTATGGTGAGTCAAGTGCTTCTTTCTTGCTTTTTTCAAGTTATTGAGATTGGGTTGGTTTCGGTGAGAGAAAGAGTAGAAACGAAATGAACTGGATCAATAGGGATGACTTCGGTTCTCTGGCGCTTCACAAGTCCTAAGTTTTCATTCGAATTTGAGGGTAATAATAAGAAAGGGCTCACTTTCTCGAATAGGCTAAGAAAAGAGGTCCTTCACTTGAAATATGAAATGGTGGATTCCGCTCCATTCATACTGAAAGAAGGAAAAGAACGACATGGGACGAACTTGCTCTCCTTATCTGTCTGCCCGCACCTCTGATGAATAAAAATCCAAGCACATTAATGAAATTACCTGATCGCGTCAAGGGAATGAGGCGGGCTAGCAACCTCCTTTTTCTATACCTAGATCGATGAAGAAGTACCAGTATGTGACCTAAAAAGTCCATTCCTGAGCAAGAAAATGCGCGTGCTAACGCTATGTAGTTTGATTGCAGCACTCAATTTGATTGCTCCTATGTAGGCGATCCCTTTTTTGTGTTGATTGAGTCTTCTATGCTTAAGACTCAGGTCTGAACCTCATTGATATTGATCAAGCCATTGCCGAATAGGAGAGGGATCACTGGTTGCTGGTCGGTCTGAGATCTCCACCGATCGCAGGGGAGTAGAGCCGGAAGTCCTATTTGAGAAGTTTGGCACTAGGAGGAAGGATCCAAAACGGTTTCACTTCCATGGGGATTGGGGCAAGACCCTCGATTTTATATGATAATAGAAGTGAGTCTCAATCGAAAGATTTTCATTGATGAAATTGAGGTTAGGCTGTTTTCAAGGGAAAGCAATGGAATTCGTCTTTGATTTGAAGCTTCGCTGGGTCACACCTCAACAGAGGGAGCCCCAAGGTCACTTCTCTCACGCTAGAGAGATTCACCGGCAACAAGCCTGGACGGATACTAGGAAAGCCAAGTCGACTCGAGAAGACCCTTCACCAAGAGAAGGACTACGTAAATGCTCCTAAAAAACTTGGTTCTTCATTGCTATTCTGTATTTCAGATAATCTAGTATAGGGCTCATTCAACTTGGAATTAAGGAGCAACTTAACTTCCTCTCCTTATTAGATTAGTCGAGTCAGTTTTCACTTCCAACATCTCGCATAGATAAGACTAAGACGATGTGGTTTTTTCCGGCGGATAGCAGATTTCTAATGATCGCGCTTCGGTCACGGGAGTTCGGTGAACTATGAAAAGTCATCCTTGGTAGCAAGGTTCATAGAAGGCATAAGAGGTGTCTAGAGGATTGGGCATTGGCGAAGGGAAATTAGCCATTCAAGATCTGGCTATCTTCATTGGTAGTAAGCACATTCCTATAAGATGCTACAAGAAAGTCTTCTTAGAGAAGGTTAGGAAGCGCTTAGCTGGTTGGAAAGCTAAAACCCTCTCCTTCATGGCTCGGCTTGGATGTGTTACTAGCTGCACCAGTTCATTTTTGGGGACTTTTGTTGATGATCGTATGGCTCAAATGGTGTGGTCCCTCTTCTTTTGGAATGCATCGGCCCCTCCTTGGCTGAGTTGCGATCTTTTGGCTCATCATGCTGCTCTTTCATGTTGGCTCCTGTTTTTGGCTTACTCATTGTATAATCTGCTTATGCATGTAGTGTTTGGGAAGCCCGTTTTTGATGGCTTGCGATTGTAATGCCTTAGGTGAGGTGAATGTCCATGCTTTCTCTAATTGAGGAGTATGGCAGCTCACCTAGTTTGGCGTGTGCATATCGGGGTAGAAGTTTTGTATAAAGGTATCGCCATGCTATTAATTTGATTTAAGTTCTTTTCTTTCTAAGAGGTGGAATAGAATAACCCGGTTGAAGCGTAATGATTATATGTCTGTAATGCATTCTATGTCCCATTATAGGTCCCATTCTTCTAGCCTTTCTCGGGAGTCGATGACTATTCATAGCTATTACCTTGACACCAAAGAAAAGTTCGACCCAATGCTTTCTTTCTGTTTTAGTTGATCCTGAAGTTCTCGGTTAGTGGAGAAAGATCAATTGTACTCCATCATGGGGGAGTATGCTGCCAAGAACTCAAGTCAAAGTGCATGGCCCTTCTTCATAACAACTATTTTCTTGCTTTTTATGAAGTCGCCCTTTTTCGTTTGTGCATCTTTCTTTATCCCTTCCGTTGGAAGTCTTGAATGTGGTGCCCTTTCCTCCGCTACCGCTCTGCTTGGGCTTGGTAGACGAGTAGGATGTTCCGACCAAGATAGGGCTGCCCCCGTCCTCTATGTGTTTAGTGAGACCACAGGACCCTAAGTAAGGCTAGAGCTATTGATTCACTCGCTTATGAATACGAACTATGATGTTCATGTGCCCAGCCAATCCCTAATGCATGAAGGAGGGCCTCTGTTTCCTAGTCAATTAAGTGGAAATCTATCTCATCTCTTATATAATATAGGCATCTTTCTGTCTCTAAGCAGCTTTCCGGACCTCGAGAAAAGGCATTGTAGGGCCCATCAAGTCATCCCTTGAATCAGAACTGGTGACTACCGACCCAAGGGAGGTGACTTCCGGAGCCACGTCAGGTAACGTAGGTGGAAAACGCAAGCTCTACAGCTCCAGCTCTCACCCTCTTTCTCGGATAGAATAGAAGGCCCATTATCTGATGTCTTTTGTTAAATAAACAATCCCTAGAATACCCATCGGACAGAAGAGCTTGTTCGATCTATTTTTCTATAAGCACTTGTCTTTCTACAATAGAATCCCGTACCTCGAGGGTTATTGGCTTTCGAATGGAATTGATCCCCAGACGATCATTTAGTTCTTCTCGCCTATTCTCGTCGGAAATCAAAGGATTATAAACCTCGGGGGCAACTGGCTCTTGGGGAGCGGGGCAGGTAAGGAAGATTGATCCGGACCGATCACACGTAGGAAAATAGGCTAAGGTACTATCACCTTCCACCTTATTAAGCTTTTGGGGTCTTTTTTTAAGCTTCGGGAAAAGGATCTTTGATGCCAAGATCTTCTATGAGAGGCTGCTACCTATAGTAAGTAGGAAAGAACATCTTTTGTTGCACAACCTTAGTCAGTTAAGAAGCAAAAAAGAAATGAAACTCCAAGAACATTGAGAAGATGTCTGTGTGCCTGCCTTTCACGGCGGTCAAGATCTGTTACCAATGTAAAGAAAGGTCGTGTGATGGATAGAACCGATTTGATCAAAGACATGTTATCGATACCATTTTAAAAGGTCGGATTGCAAAATTGAGACTTTGAATTCTATTTTTATATTCAAATCTCTTTCTTTGCTTTGTCCGAAAGACGTAGGTAGAATGTGACTGCTTCCTTTGCTGATCAGCGATCATGCCTTGTTCCTTCTTTCTTCTTCACTTGCTAAGAGCGTATATTCATCTGCACCCGAAGGAAGCAGATTCGTTCACAGGATTTGTGCTAACAGAAAAGAAAGGACAGAAAGAGAATTGATGTCCTGAATTTGCGTATATAATCGCGGTATGATGGGACAATCAAAGAAGGGCATAGGAAGTTGAGATTTCGTTTACATGTGATCGAATCATCATACCCGTAGTCGAAGAAAAGTTCCTGAACTGAGCTCACAGCATCATCCAAATGAAGGTAATCCGCTTGCTTGATCTTCCCGTGTCGATGAAGGGCTAGGCGAAATGGACAAAATCAGCTTGATCTAATGCTTGCTGGCTAGCGCTATAGGGAAAAAACCTCTCTTTCATCTGCAACTTGGATCAGGGTCAAAGCGATTACCATCTGGATTTCTTGGGTTAAGGCTCATAGGCTTGTAAATTCTTGGTGTAGCTCACACCTCTCAGCCCACTAAAAAAAAGAAAGAGTCAAGGTTTTTCTAAAATCTCGGAAATCGGGTAATGATGTTCTTTCTTTATCTTTCTCCATCTATGATAGGGAATGTAGCACGTGCTTATCCATCCTTCATGATTAAGTAGCGCTTTCCCTTCTTCATGCCATTGATTCAGGAATTCATCATACTGCCTTTGTAATCTTTCTTCACTCTTCTACGACATTTCGAGAAAGAGTAAAAGAAGGACTTTCAGCCCCAATTCCTTAATAGAATGCTGGAATCAGCTTCACTATTAAAAGCACCCTTAAAGTCAGGTACGAAAGACTAAGAAAGAAGAAGAAAATAGGGCATATACGTCTTTGTGAAAAATGATGAATTTTGCAAAGCTAGTTCGGACTGACGTGACGCTGGCTCGTGTAAGGTGGACAAAGACCCTTCGTACTAAAAGAATCAGTTACGTCAGCGAACCAGCAAATACTAGCCAGTGACCATGAACCTGTTCTCTATTAATCAATGCCGTCAGTGAGTGTCTTTACTTTTTGCTTTCTCCTTCCGGGTACGAAACTTGAATATTCATACGAACGAAGGCTGGTCTGCTAATGCAACCTCTTATACTGCCTTCTCAACGTTCGGAAGAGTGAATAGAACGACAAAGAGTCAATTCGGATTATTCAGAGTACGGATTGGTGCCTCGCTCTACCTTCTCTTATTCAAAGTCTAACTCTAACGGATTTGGGCTACTCCTACTCTGGCTAATGGAATGGATTTCTCGGCTACTGGGCTGGGACTGATCGTTGATCAAGGTTATGTAATAATGGCTGAGAGTCAGAATTTTGAGTTCTGAAGATAGGGCGTGGTGAATGAGATTCGCCTGTGGATTTGACATTGTTGGCATTTTATGTTCTCACATTATGGCAGCAATAGGTCTCGACGACCAAGAAGAACAACCCGTCACGGGGGATTCATGCTTTAAGTCAGCATCATCTTTTTCTTCAGTCATACCCGGAGGTGGTCAAGAGAGCTTGTTCGACTCAGACAGTTCAGTTGGTCATTCTGTGGCTTCGGGAGAGTACAAAAAATCTGGACAAGAAAAGGCAAAGCCATCACGAACGGGTCAAGATCTATTGTATAGCGCTTCATCAAAGAAGACCAAACAACAACATTGGAAAGATCGATCCGTACCACTTCACTTCAATGGCATTCAGTGCATCATAGCATAGATAGAAAGCTCACCAATCCATATTCTCTCATGATGATAGAGAGGAAGAGGATCATGATGCTTCCCATCTATGACGGAAGCCTTCGTGCTTGTTATCTCATTTCAGTGGATCCTTTTTTCAGGGTTCCCCCTCTTGCAACCCCGCTATCGGGGCCTGGTCTCGGTCAATGTCCCTGATCGGATTCCGTCTTCTTTGTCTGCCTATTGTCTTTCACCACGTACAGCCCCATAGCTTCCACAGTCAAGGGTGGATTGGGGCAGTCATTTTTTCCTTTTCATCCTTCTTCAGCAGCTTCTAATTCAAATAAACGTCTCCCTTCCAGCCCTCCACCATACCGTGACCTTTGAGTCCTGGAAGTTCACTGACCTGCCTTTCCATCGGGGAATTCTCATTCACCAATCTCGGATATAGTTAGTCAGGCAAGCTTTCTTTAAAAAATTGAGCATTGCCCTTCTTCTATTCTATAAATAAGGTCAAGCTTTCTTTCTCGAAAAGGGGGGGAGGCGACGGAGATTGAACTAGAGCATCTTAACAGAAAGCATGAATAGGCCTACATGGGATAGAAGGAAAGGATGGAGCCCCTTGTATGACAGCGGAGCGCTCGTCTTGTTATTCAGTTTATGGTTATGCAGAGGTGGCAAACAGATGGGAGAGGACGGATCAGTTAACGAGGTGAGGATATCAGAGATTGGCATTTCGCATAACCAATTGAAAAAGGTTAAAACCCCAATCTCAATGGGCTGATGAGTCAGATTGGTTGATTATAAAGGAACTACACTACTACTAATTCCCGTTCGAGTAGTAAGGTTACGAGCTAGCGCGTTGAAAGTCTAGCTAT
>JAOVYX010022508.1:0-14542 GCA_035668315.1 Drosera spatulata
AGCTAATTGGCTCATTTGACTTTGGATGCTCTGAATGTCAGTCTTTGTCTCCTTAGCATCCTTTTGCATTTGCATCTTGGTTATACCCATTTGTTTGACCATATCTTCAAGTGACATTCCACTTGATGAACCTTGATTATTGTTATTTGCATTGAAGTTCTGTTGTTGTTGTTGCTGTCTCTGACCAAATCCTGGAGGGAATCTTTGTTGTTGATGAACATTTTGGGCATTATTTTAAGTTGCCCATCGAAAGTTTGGATGGTTCCTCCAAGATAGATCAGGCATATTATTCCACGGTGCTGTCCTTTGTCCTTCAAAATTAACAACATTTACATCTTCATGTAAAGAAGGATAAGAACCCGTCATACTCTGAAAAAATTCACACGACTTCACTTGTTGAAGCTATGACTAAGCAGTGTTAGTTACTAATTTAGTAATCAAATCAGTAAGTGCAGTAATTTTTTTATCAGTTGTCGAGCTTTCAGCTGGTTCTCTGTTAGCATCAGCCCTTGGGCTGAAATCTTTAGAACTCTGGGCAGATATTTCTATTAGTCTCCTTGCTTCAGCAGGAGTTTTGTTTGTTAGGGCGCCACCACTTGATGAATTTATTTGGTGACGTTTTTCAGGTAACAACCCTTCATAGAAATGCAGAATTAGAAGATTTTCTGCTATCGAATGATGTGGACAGCTCGCACATAACCGTTTGAAACGCTCTCAATATTCATGAAGGTTTTCCCCCATCCTTTGTCTAATCCTAGAAATTTCTTTCGGTAGATTTGTTGTTCGGCTTGATGGAAAATATTTATCAAGAAAAGCATTTTTCATTTCTACCCAGGTATTGATTGATAACGATGGTAATTCATATAACCAGTCTTTTGCATAACCTTGTAGGGTGAAAGGAAATACAAACAGTCTCACTACATCAACCGTTGTATCATCAGTTTTGCCCGACTTGCATACCTCATGGAACTCCTTCAAATGTCTATGCGGGTCTTCACCAGGTAGACCATGAAACACAGGGAGTTTGTTCAAAAGGCCTGAATTTAATTTAAATGGCACATTTAGAGTTGGCAAACTAATGTAAAGAGGTTCTTCCTTTATTGGGGAGCAGATAACTCCCGAAGAGTTCGATCTAAATTTTGCTCAGCATTATTCGCATTGTTGAAATTTTCTATATGTAACAAATTACTGTTGAAATCGCGAAATAGCGAGAAGTGTGTTCTCCGACTTCACTTTGCTTCTCATGTATATCTCTCTTTTCTTATGAGTACTTCTCGGTATATAGGTATATAAACTTCAACTTGGGTAAGCCCTGTTTATTCGGATGCCAACGGCAGATGCATAACCTACGTTATCCCCATTATTATTTTATTAGTTTGCTTGATCTCGCAAAAACAATATGGAAAAACCATATTTAGTCTGGCAAGTAACAGCTGGGTAGGTAGGTATGCTGTATGCATCAGTCTTCAGATAAGATAATTCAGCTTCTTTTCTTATCTTGCAAACCAGATGACTCTTCACTTCTCAGTATTATTAGAACAAAACTGCAGTGTGGTGGCTACTGCGTAAAATGTATTAGAAGAATAGGAGTCAGCAAGACATTTTCCAGTTGTTAAACATGGATATCCATGTACTCTAACACGTCAGAGTGCCTAGGCCCTGCTTTCCAGGCATCTAATCGCTGTTGAGTGAGATTATGGAATGGCGTTCGTCCTCAATGATGGACCAATATCAAACAACAAATGTTTCCAGCATATGCTAATTGGGGATAGAACCTATATCAGCTTGTCCTTAAACTAATATTCATTGCAGATTTATTTGGACGTTCGACTGTTGTGAGTTAGCTCGTCTATTCTGTCGTCATTCAGAATTTACAATGATGAGTTGTGGATTTTCATGTGAACAAATTGATATCAGTTTATCATGTTGGAGCCAAGAGGTATTTTTATAAAGCTGGACAAATTGATTGGATAAAATAACTAGGGCTGATTCAGCTTCAGAAAAAGCTGTTTAATTTTGACGTCCTGAATCCTGAAATGACTTCACTTCCTGTTTATACATCAAAGTTTTCTTTTTTTGCAATCAAAAAATCCTAATAATCCTTCACCATCTAACCTTCAAACAATGGAGTACTAATCCAATAAGTTAACATCAAGCTTTTATAGATCCATCAGACCTTAGGCCTAAAAATTTTAGCATTGTATTATCACAGGACACGGTTTAATTGGCTAAGGTGGTAGAGCGACCATATCTACAATAGTCATCCGATCTTTGAAAGCATAAGAGTATGTTGGCCGAGTTAGGCTATTCAGAGTGTACAACCTGCATAAAACAGATACAGACAGATGCTAGCAAACGCTAAAAGCAATGTAATGATAAATATATAAAAGTCGCACTCCTGAACTTAGATATAAATTCCAAATTTGGCCGAATATGCTCACACATCTAGCTTTTCATTATTCATCCTCAACACTAATAATTTTCATGTGCTTTAATCCAAGACTCTCATCTTTACAATAAGAAAAACTTGAAAAAATGCGATTTCTCAGGAATTTTCATCACCGAATCCGTTCATCCTATCCTTATAAAGCTAAAGGCATTTGTTAATGGGAACTGTTGGGAACACAGAAACAATAAGACTCTTTAAAGGATTTATGGAACCAATAGGTTGAAGATTAAGCTGCGCTCCTTTCAGGGCGGGGTCTTCCTTCCAACATTGGGGGTCTGCCGCCCCCTTTGGGGACTCATGGTGACCGCCACCTCCTTTAACACCATTATAGTGACTATTATAGCGGCATTGCTTTGCTTCCAACCTCTCAGCAGCCTGCATGGCTCGAGCAGCATGAAACTGAGCCATCGCCTCGGCTTCCTTGATCTTAGCCATCTCACGAGCAATGACCTTCTCCTCCTTTGAACCGGCAATGACCACCTTCTCCGCCTTCGATTCCACCTTGGCTTTACACGTCTCTATGCTTTCTTTTGCTGAACTTGTTATGTCCATGATCTTCTGTTTTGTTGCTTTCATGACGGGTTTTGTTTATTTTTTTTATTTTTTCGATATGAGTTTGTGTTGTAGAATAAGATTTTTCTTTTGTCAGTGAGGATTTAAAAACTTTGAGATAGATGTGTATGAAATGGTTATTGGTAAGGAGAAAATTACGTTGGATTTGGCACCAATGGATCAAAGTTCATAGAAAATATAGGATGATAAGATTTTTGAAATGAATGGCCTAACCTGCCTTTGGTGCCAATGGCTCAAAGTTCATAGAAAATATAGGATGGTACGATTTTTGAAATGAATGGTCAACATGGCTTTAACATGAAAATAGAAAAAGCTGTGTATTTACGCCTGATGAAGGCTAGTCAATCCTTTTGACACCACTTCAAACTTTTTCTCATCGATGGATGTTGAAGATTTACTACCAAAACATGTGACTATGTGAGGCCCCTAATTTTTAATCCACCCGAAAGAGGTTCTATCACAGATGCTACGTTCGCTAATTAGGATGAATACAAGATTCGATAGATACTCCTACAATGTGCCGGTAGTTTAGATACTCCTACAATGTGGTGTTTGGTACAATGCTAAGGATAAACATAGCATTAAGGGTTATAAGTTGTGGAACCCGATAACTAGAAACATCATCTACAACAGAGATGCCATGTTTAAAGAGACACTGGAGATGAAGATAGCATGAGTGTAATACCCTAAAAAAAAAAAAAAAAGCTTTTAACTGTTGGATAGTACTACGCTTACCCAAAAAAGGTGCATCTCTCTCTTGTTTGTCTTTTCTTTCCGGAAATCCATCACTTTAAAACTCTGACGTGAAGCATGCTAAATGTTTCCTAGGATATGCGTGAGTGAAGTCAAATCACACTGAAAGGACGTGTTGATCTATGAAGAGATACAAGGCTAGGCGGCTAGGCAAGGACTACTCACAGATTGAGGGCGTTGACTTAGATGAGATCTTCTTATCCATGGCAAAGTTGACTATGATGATCTTGGTATTTAACATTTGGTAGTCAATTCATGGAGATTCAGAGAAGGAAATATATATCAGACAACCAGAGGACTTTTGGGTTAAAGTAGCAGTGGTTTGCAAGTTAAAAAAGTTATTGTATAGACTAAAGTAGGAACTAAGAATGTAGTATCAAAGTTTTGATACATGGGTTCTTTAAGCTGCTTGTTTAAAGCAATAACTTTGTTTAAAGCAATTCAGATTATTGTGTCTACGTGAAGAGGTTAGAAGAAAAATTTATCGTTGTAATTCCTTATGTGGATAATATATTGTTGATTGGGAATGACACGAAGATGATCAAGTCTGTGAAGAGTCTATTAGCACAGAAGTTTGATTTGAAGCATCTTGGGCTTGCAATCATCATTTTGTACATGTAGTTTACAAAAGATCGTTAGAGCAGATGATTGTGGCTTAGGTAGAAGAGGTACATTGAAGATGTGCTCAAGAAGTTCAATATGTCAGATTGCAAGCCGCAAAGTTCTCCCATGTCTCTTGGAACCAAATTGTCTGCAGAACAATTTTCCAAGACACTAGATAATCTTGAAGATATGGCACATATTCCATATGGTAATACGATTGATAGCATGATATATGCTATGGTTTGCATGAGCCTAGAAATAGCCCAAGCAATGGGGGAATTGAGCCGCTACATGTCAGACCAAGATAGGAGTATATGACCGCAGTGAAGAGAGTTCTCAGATAACTTCGTGAAAATTTTGATTTTGCACTCGCTTATGGGGGTAATGAGACGGGGAACAAATTTTCCTTGGAGGGTTTTGTTCATCCTGATTGCGGAGGCGACATCGATAGCAAGTGGAAATGTGTTCAACTTGTTTTGAACTCATGCTAGTAAGGAAGCTGTGTGATTGTTGAGTGGTGAGCTTGGAGTTTAGTTGAAAGTTGTGAAGATGAATTGTGATAATCAAGATGCTAATCTTCTTAGGAAAGAGCACGCCTTTTCATTTACGCATCAAGCACATTGATAGACGATATCATTTTATCAGGAAAAAGACTAAAAGGAAGATAGTATTCTTTAAATTGGTTAACACAACTTTGAATAGCTCACACTTCTTTATTATAGTTGTTAGTAAGTCCAAGTTTGAGTGGGGCACAATAGAGGTTGGTTGGATACGATCGACTACTCGGATAGTATAGGTCCTACGATATATTTTGGCCTAGAAGGAGTGGTTGAATAGGCTTTTTGGATATTGATCGAACTCTCAAAGTTAGATTAATTCTGTTTTAGTATAGTTAGAGCACTCCTACTAATCAACAAAGTGTTAGCTTTGCAGCATCTTTGGACAAATGACTTGACTGCTTTGTGACTGTAAGTTACACACGAACCGTCTTACACTAAGAAGGATAATTATTACTATCAAGTTTAATAGAAATCATTTGCAAACTAGGAGAAGTCGTTCCCAAATTGGTATTGAAGGAACCATCTCTAGTGTCACAAAAAACAACAACCAATAACGATAAGGACCACAACAACTGTTTTAGAAAATGCAGATGGAAGACTATTTCTATTAGAAGGATCTTTATCTATCTTTGGATGGAGAAAAGGAAAAGCCTATGGACATGGATAGAAAAAAGTGTGATCTTCTTGATCGAAAGGCGTTGTCGGCTATTTGTCTTTCCCTCTCATCATCAGTGGCGTTCGGAATCTCCAAAGAGAAACTGAAGGTGTCATAAATACATTGACAAAGATGTACGAGAAACTCTCACCTTTGAACAAGGTTTTTCTAAAAAAAAAAAAAAAATGCTTGTTTAACATGAGGAAGATCGAGAGTAAAACTATACCAGAGCATTTGAATGACTTTAATACGGTGACTAGTCAATTGAAGTCGGTTGGGATATCACTCGCAGATGAAGTACTTGCTTTGGCTATGTTAACCAAATTACCAGATAATTGGGATGGTATTATAATGATCGTTACCAACTCGTTAGGAGGTAACGCTCTCAAAGTTTGAGGATGTTCCTAGCGCACTTCTGTAGGAAGAAACCCGCAACAAGAATTCTTCCATCTCAGATGTTGTTGATGGTGCTTTAAATGTTGAAGGTAGAGGTAAACCTTCAAAAAAGGACAAGAACAAAGACAGAGGTCAGTCTAAGTAAAAGGGCTCGAATATCTCAAGAAGTAGAGGTACTTTGCTGGATTTGTGGAAAAACCAAGGCATTATATTCGTGAATATCCTACGAAGAAGACTGATCTGAAAGAAGGTAATGGTTCGGTAAATGTTTCAACCAAATTTGATTCGTTTGATGGAGCTTCGATTTTGTCAAGTAATTCCAAGTTTAATACATGAATTTTGAATTCTGGAACTTTCTTTCATGCTACTTGTAAGGAAGTTCATTAGGAACTATATGCAAGGGAATTTGAGTAGAGTATACCTTGGAGATGATGAGCCCTACGGGACAATTGGAAAAGGTGATCTGTATATCCAAATGGGGAATAGGAAAATTTTGAACCTATGAGATGTTAGACATGTGCCTAAGCTCACGAAGATTTTAATTTAAGTGAGTCAACTGTCAGATGATATGTACATTATCATGCTTGATAGTGACCAATGGAAAATCAACAAGACTTCTATGGTTGTTGCTTGAGGAAAGCGAGTTGGGACTCTTTATATGACGATGTGCAAGAATAGTATCAGTTTGACTTCTGCAACATCCAATGCTATAGTTTGGCATCAAAGGTAGGGACACATGAGCAAGAAGGACATCAAGATAACGGTCTCTAAGAAGAAGCTTGATGGCTTAGCAATGGTTGACTTGTCATTTTGTGAAGACAATCTGTTTAAGAAGCAAAAAAAGATGAGCTTCACTTAAGGCACTCATGCTCCAAAAGCTAAGAAGTTGGAGCTTGTTTACACAAATGTTTGGGAATCGTCAAAGGTATCCTCTTTTTGGAGGTGCAAACTGTTATGTTACCTTCATCAATGATTCTAGCAGAAAGCTATTAGTCGATTTCTTGAAGAATAATTCAGATATGTGCGATGTGTTCAAGAAGTGAAACGAGTTTAGTAGAGAATCATATGGGTCTGAACTTGAAATGTTTGAAGTTAAACAATGATGGTAAGTATTTGATGTGTGTGTAAACATACATCATTTTCTTTATCATAGTTACTTGTTTGTGTCGATTTTAGTCTTAGTTTGAGTCATTTTATTTCACTTTACTATTTAGAGCGTTAATACTGCCATACTTCTTGTTTTTCTCACAGAAGTGAAGAGTTTGAAGTGATTCTGTGAGCTACTTGGAAGGAGTTTTGTAGCTGATTTTCTGAAGTTTCTGGTTGATCTTGGAAGCGTTGAGACGTGTTCATCATTTATTGGAGCTTTAAAGACGAAGTATGCATGTTTTCTATCAGGCATAAGCCGTGCAGATCAAGCACAGGGCGTGCAACATAGAGTATCACATTGGACTAAGCACGGAGTACAGGAGAAGAACACGGGCGGTGTGCCTTAGCACGGGCCGTGTCCCACCCGCACGGGCCATGCGTCCCTCCCAAACTGCATAATCTTATCTTTCTATTTTAGTGGGATTTCGATTATTTTGTATTTGCTATATATACCCATTACCAAGTACGAAAAATAGACAACAGTTTATCAGAGTGTTTCATCAGAAAAGAGGCCGGCGTTACTATATTTGGTCTTCTCTTGACGTTTTTGACGAGAGGTTTATCACAGACGATTCCGATCTATGCTCAGTTGGTACAACAATCATTGCGGGATTGTTATCGGTTGTTTCTAGATCATTTGTCATTGATCGTTTGGTTTATACTCTTTCTCTAGTTGTGTAGTGATTACTTCATTGCTATGGTAGCGTTAGACTTTAGTAGGGCATAGAAATTGAAACTCTTTCATGTATTTTATGATATGTGATTAATAATTTCATGTTCAAAACTTATGTAATCATGTTTATGTGTTGATTTATCCTCATTTAATTATTATATATATTATGATTGATCACCTTAGTACATAAGAGAAGTATGCATGTAGTCAAGCTATTCTCTTTTGGTTGATGTTAGTAGCAAATTTATAGGTTAATGTCATTCTCTTTTGGTTAACCTATGATCATATGAATGAGAGCATGATATGACGCTAATCTATGTTAGGTCAATGGCATTAGGCGTTAGAGAAATATTCATAATGATATTTAGTTTATGTTATATTTTCATTTTGACATGGTGTTAGTTTCACAGGTACAACCTAGAGGGGGGAGGGGGGTGAATAGGTTAATCTAAAACTTTCAGTGTAATGCAGTAGCGTATTCAATTAGAATACACTGATAGACCTTGCAGACAACAGAAGGTGTCTGCTGCAGAGACTTGTGCTTTGAAAACTTGTCCCTTTTTGTTGTTTTAGTTAGTCCCTAACAGTTCTAATATGTAGAATAAAGAAATGCAAGACAAGAACACAGGATTTATATTGGTTCAGACACTCTTTATCAACTAATACAAGAGAGCTTAGTCCAGTCCTCTCTTGGTGACCAGTGTAGTCAATCTAAGAGGTGAGTTCACTATCTTCTTATTTTTGGCTTACAAGATAACCCCTTTATAAGTTTGCAAACTTGGCAAAGGTAAAGAACCTAGATCCTTGCACAGATCTTTCCTCGGACTCTGCTGCAGCTTTGTTCTTCAATGCAGACTAGTGAACTCTCTTCTTCCTATTTTTTTCAATTCAGGTCTCTTGAACAGCTTTGAATTCAGATTTCTCGTATGCTCTTGTACGTTCAATCGTTCATCAACAATTGATCCCCTTTTATAGGCTGAGGGAATGCACCCGTGACTATACTTGATCTGATGTTGATAGCCTGTCTGTTAGCAACACATGTGACCCCTTCACTGATGTTGACAGATCAACTTTATTCTGATCCTCGTACAATTTCTCCATACCTCAAATCTTTGATTTGATCAATCCTTTGATCCTTGTCCAACTTAAGCAACCATCTCTGCTGCACTCAATCTGCTGCAACTTAGTCTGCACTTAGTACCGTTGAGACCTCGTTTGCACCCGATCACTACTGTAACTTTGTCTGCACTCAGCACTACTGCAACCTTTTCTGTATTACTGTGTTGGCCTTGTCATTGGTGTGTTGGCCCTTGTCAATAAGATTGATCCTAGATCCTGAAGCATTTGCAGGTCTTTTGTTGTCCATTCATGTCTTAGCTACCTTGTTGAAATCCTTTGTAGCAGTCTGCATCTGATGGCCCCCACAATGTTCTCTATCTGTGACCGTCTTCTCTTCTGCATCAAACCTAGTGTGCAGATTACTAACCTGATTTTCTGCCTCAGCACACTAACTACATAATGGTTATTACTTCTAAGTTTTGTTCATCAATTTCAATACAAGTGGAGGGATTGCACATTCCTACCAATCCACCTATAATGATGCTAACAAAACTTTTAAGTAATACAACACGCTTACTGATTACATTGTTTTTTTTTTTTTAAACAAAAAAATTAAGCCTAGTCTAAGCTTACAATACGACATTCGATTTGTTTATTTTCACCTTTGATATTCTCCTCCTTTGCTGCGTTTTGGCGGGTGGCTTCTGGTTGTCCTTGATGCCTCCTTTTCTCCCCCTGTATATGTTCCCTTTAAGGTCCTTGATGCCTCCTTTTCTTCCCCTGGGTCTGCTCCCCCTGAGGTTTTGAGGACTTTCCTTATTTTGCCGACCTTTCACTTTCTGCTGCAGCTATGGATCTTCTTTTTAGTTCCTCTGCCGACTTAGGCCTTGTTGTCTCCTTCTCTTTCTCTGCTGCCTTCGTCCCCTTTTTGTTAACATCAAAGGCTGCTGTGAGGGCTTCAATGGCAGCTCTAAGAGTTTTCAGTTTCGAGGAAGTGACTTGGTGAGCAGTTATGGCGTTGGCAGTCTCAAGTTAAAAGTTGTTTTTAGGATGCTTAGCCTTTTGTCCTTGAGTTTGCTCAGGTTGGAGGAGCTGAGCATGTACTATTGCAGATTGAGAGCATTGCTCCTTTGAATTTGTTTGAGAAGCCCCTCAGCCATGTCAGACAGGATGTCATGGAACTCTTCAAAGCATTTGTTCCTCGTTTCCTTCTCGGACTCCAGCTCGTCTGTAACAGGTTCCAGTCTGTCGAGAGAATCCTTGAATGCATCCTTTGTCCATTGATGCATGTTGTATACCTCCTGATCTAATTGCCTCCGTCTATACTCCACCGTTGTTTCTGGAGGAGAGGGTTGATGAGGTGAAGGGACTTCAGCAGTGGCCATTGTTTTTACAGTAGAGGATGGTTTTTCACGAACTGGTGTTAGTCTGATATCTTCTAGGACTTGCCTCAGACTTCAGGATGTAGTCTGAGGTGTCATTGGTATGCTGGATGTTTCATTGTACAGCAACCCTTGTGGAAATCCAACAGAAGGTGGATCTTCCCTAGTCTGCACCAATCCAAATGAAGAGGTGGGGGCAAATACCAGGTTTAGAGGAGATACAGCTTGTGTTTGCATGTACTCTTGACTGATAGGTTTGTCACTCATCAATTGCTCCTTGATTTCTTCGAGAATGACCCCTTTGAAAGGGTTGCCCACTTCAGTTTGCTCATCTCTTAGTGCATAAGTCGTGTTAGGTGATTCATTCTCAATTATGATCACCTCCTCTGTTTATGCGGGAGTCAAATCAAGAGTTGTTACCTCTATGAACCCTTCTTGTGCAGTAATATGCTCATCATTTGCTTCCTTTTCCTCTGAGTTAGCCCCAGCTTCTTTAATGCCCTGTGGTGCTGCCATGTCTGCTGTTGATATATCCATTTCTGATTTCTCTAGTATAGTTGTTTCTTCCATTGATGGCTTTGCTGTTTCTGCCTCATTTTTTGTAGGTGCCTTTACATCTGATTCCTCTTCTTCTGATAATTCTCCTGCTATTGGTTTCTCTGCTGTTGCTGCTGGTGACTCTGTTATTGACTCTGCTGCAGGTGGTTTTGCTGTGAACTGTTCCATAATGCCCTCTCTGGCAACTTCATCTATGATATCATCATCATGGCCTTCTGTTTCTGGATGTTCATCATGGCCATCATCGTCATATCCGGAAGATGGTGCATTGCCTATGGTTGGTCTGGACAATAATCATAGATTTCGAGTGTCGCTGCGCTGACTTGTTTATCCACTAATCTCTTCAGTTCTGCTTCTACTTCTGGAGTGTGAACAAATTCCACACATTGCAACTGAGCCTGCTTGTGTCACCTGGTCCTCAAGGTTGAGTCCTTGATTTCTAGGGCTCCACTGGACAATATGTATGGTTCATTAGGCCTCTTCTTCTTGCTGGCTTCCCTCTTCTGAATCAATATTAGCTGTTCTATCTCAGCTTCTGTTATGTTGTCCACTATGCTAATTTCTGTTCTTGTTCCATCAGGATTGATTCTATATCTTGTGGTAGGTCCTGATGCAATAAGTTTTGGCCTTGTAGCCTTGGACTTTTTCCTTATTGGAAGCTTGTGCTCTATGATGAACTACAGGATCATAGCTTCCTTTCGAGGTTTGCCAAGTAGTATATCAGCCTTTGTTCTATGTTCCAATACCTTTTCCTATAGGGATTGGATGGTCTGCAGTGCATCCTGTATTTCAGCCGTGTGTGTAGTTTCCATTGTAGTTATTGTTATGGCCCATACTTCAGATGCAGTTGATGATTGCTCTGCTTCAACCCCAACTAGCTCCATTCCTGCAGTAGAGATAGGAATGATAGCAGTCGTGTATGTCTCTGATGCAGTAGCCGCCCTAATTGTCAAAGAGATTGCAGTAGATGCACTGAGAGGTTGATCAATCTGCATTCTTCTCAATTTGGCCTCAATGTCTTTAATTTTCCTTGTTGTATACCCCTCTGCATTCAGCTCTTGCCTGAGCTGTGCCATGGGTCCTTCAGACTTCCTGGTAGCTTTCTATTATCTTCTCTCTCTTATATATAAATTATGTGTGTGAGAGAGTGAGAGGGACTAATTTTTACTATCAAGTTGTGTAAAAGAGAAATCAGCGTAGTACGTGTAGATAGATGGATCGAGGATATAGATGATCCGATTTTTTACGCAAATAACCCTATGGTGGCTCCTACACCTTGCAGTTTCAACATCTTGATATAGCTTAGATTCAAGAAAACCAAAAGCTGATGATCCAAATGCTCCAAGAGATGAAGCTTGCACAGGAGTCTATGGCAGGTGAGGTCAACCATATTCGTACGCTTCTCGAGTTTCAGAGCGGGATGGATGGTGTAAAGCCGTAGAAAATTACGATTAAATAAATATAAAAATTGTAATCAAATAATAGTTCGAAAATTAATAAACGCAACAAAAATATAGTTTTTCTCTTTTGTAATAAATTAAAAGTAAGAAAGGAATCTCGTTTCAAAGTTTTGAGACGTAACGTTACGTTCATAACATTAAAACTTGTGACGAAATTGGGATAATTTTTTATCGCGGAAAAATTTGAAAAATAATATGTTAATTAATAACGTGATTTTTTGAGCGTAGTGGTAAATTTTGAGCGAAGCCTGTGAGAGATATGGGATTACTTAATCCTGCGATAAAACGAAACGGGGATGTTTTTTTTAAAAAAAAAAAAAAAAATCACCCACAAATCCCCTTTCCCTCCCTTTTCTTCCCACTCTCCATCCACTCCCCCGCCTAACACCACCTCAACCACCTTCCCCACTCCCTTCCACCCACTTCTCTACCCAAGCTCGGCATTTCCAGGAAGTAAACGCAGCTCTCCTCTCCTCTCCTCTCCTCCTCCCTTCTCTTCACTAAATCATTCTCCCTCCTTAGTTTCTTACCAATCAAACCAAGCTCCGAGGCTCACGTAGCTGGACTTGTTGGACTCAGAGGGGTATGGTGAGCACAAGAGGGGGAAGGAAGGCACTTCCAACAGCAGAAAATGCCTCAATGACAAGGAAATGAGCAAACGGTGCTTCACACGTCAAAGGAAAGCAAAACAAGCTCGAATCCGATTCAACAAGAGGGTGAGCTTTGCCTTCTTTATTCATAACCTCTAACTGATCATATGCGATCAAAAAACAAGGAAAATAACAAGGAAAACAGGCCACGGGCAAAGAAACATGTTTTTTGAACCAAAAGGCGAGTTATGCTCGTGAGACCCGAAAACCTAAGATTTTATGTATCAAACAAACCCAAACTGAATAAACATGACATGAACTAAGTAAGTGTTATGTTTATGAAGTTTTAGATCATTTGGGATTGAATTGGTTGGGTAAAACGCAAAAACCAACAAACGAGCCATACAACAAGAAGATGAAACAAGGATACCTACTCCTGAAGAAACAAGAATTATTTCTAATGCTCCTTTTCCGAATCGGTTGACCAAGGATAAGAAAGTAGAAACGAAAAATGACATATTTGAACTTTTTAAGAAAGTTGAAGTAAATATTCCTTTGTTGGAAGCAATTAAACAAGTTCCAAGGTATGCTAAATTCTTAAAGGAACTTTGCACCAACAAGCGAAAATTACAGGGTCATGAACGAGTCATGGTGAGCGAGAATGTCTCGGCTATTTTACAGAAGAGACTACCGCAGAAAAAAAAGGACCCTAGAATGTTTACTATACCATGCACAATAGGAAGTGTGCAAATTACATGTTGTATGATTGACTTGGGAGCATCTATTAATGATGTGTAGGAAATCACACATCATTTCGTTATTCGAAATGTTTGTTTTATTTCTTTTGTATTGTCTAAATTACATCTTTATGGTCGTTTTGTCTTGAAATGTTGGTACTGCTGTGCTTTGATGTTTTATGGCAGATTGGCTTGGAATTTGAAGCAAAAATGAAGAAGAATGAATAGAATGGCAATCCACGAACTCGAAAAGCCACATTTCACGTTTCATCGTCATTGCACGTGCTTCGAGAGCTTTTACGGCAATGTTTCAACATGATTAGCTAGATTAGTGTGTTTAGATATCATGTATAAGTTTTGGGAATTTTTGGACGTCATTCGGTATTTTTAGCTTTAGTTTTAGGATAACAGGTACCACCATCGCGGGCACGACAGCCTGTCACGGGCGCGACACCTGCCGTCGTGGGTGCGACGTGAATTTTTCTTGAAATCCAATTTTTAACCCTGTCACGGGTGCGACGCCTGACGTCGCGGCCGCGATGATATGCCAGATGCAGGATGTTGAGTTTCAGTCGTCCAATCAATTCGGTTACGACCCCTCGCCTATAAATACCCTTCCTAGGGTTGAATGAAGGATAGAATAGCAGAGAGGACGCTCAGGGAGGCAGAGACGGCTAAGAGGACGAAAGACGAAGGAAAGATGGGTTTTTCAGAAGGGATTGATGTAGTCTTGTTCCGCAACGCTTAGGGGATTCATTGGATCTGTTTTGGAACGCTTTAAACATTGTATAGCTTCTGTTCTTTTGTTGTCTAACCGATCAGAATGTTTATACGCTTTGTTATAATCAATTCCGTGTCTTATTCTTTAAATATGCGTGAGTAGTTCGATAGTAGGGATGCGTTGATGAGTTTTGAATGATTAGATCATGAGATATTGAACCTATT
>JAOVYX010022509.1:0-14541 GCA_035668315.1 Drosera spatulata
CCCCCCCCCCCCCCCCCCCCCCCCCCCCCCCCCCCCCCCCCCCCCCCCCCCCCCCCCAACAAAGAGAAGCAGAGACGACTCAAGGGTTTCGAAGAGTGACGTCGCCGCCACACTTTTCCACCTTTCTCACACGTTAGAGCTAGGATTTGGGCGACGTTTGTTTTGTTCTTCATCATTTCGCTTACGCTACCTTGTGAATCTTAATTTGCGCTGTAACACTCTCATTTTCAGATTGTTTCAATTCTGCCATAATGAGTATTTACATCATTTATGCTTGTTTCCTTATTGTATCAATGCATATGCGTGAGTGGTGATATTGTGGGGATGAATAGATGAATTTGTGACGAATTTGGATCATGAGATTTAGGAATTGAATCTGAAACAGTTTCTAAAAGATGAATGTTGATGCATGAAACTTATATTAATGACATATGACTTATGAATATGAAATTGATCGTTTTATATTTATGAGTTAAGGCTAATAAACCATGCTAATTGGTTGTAAATTAATATTCATTTTATATTTGAATCGTTTTATATTTAATTAATTTATTTCATATTCGTTGTAAATGAATCTGATTTAAGTTAGTTAAATAGATTGACTTGCCGAGCTAATTGGTTATCGATAATTTAGGAAAATGGTGAGTTAAGCCCAAACTCACTACGACCAATCCAATTAAATCATTACGAACTAAATTAGAAAATCCATGATTGATCCAAAGGAGTTGCGCAGGATTCGAAAATCATCCCTACGCTTTTGTTAATTGATAAAAACCCACATTTATTATTCTCTTGATTGTTTTTGTTGCTTTTCATTATTTTTATAGTTCATTATTTTTACCACACTAAACCCCCGAATTTACCATTTCTGCACACACAGTGTAGGAATAGATTTTATTTAAGTTGAATTAGTTCTGATTGAGGCACCGCTGTTCCCTGTGGGATCGAATCCCTATTTTCTTATCTATATATCTTTAGTAGGGGTTTCTAAATTGGTATCAAGCATACGACCATCTTGGTAGGTCTTAAATCCAACCCGCGCCAATTTTTGGCGTCGTTGCCAAGGAACGGTAATGAGTGCCAATTGATAGCCCATCAAACTTGTTTAACTTTATAAATAAATAAATTTTTCAAAACCATATTTCATTTTTATTTTCAAAAATAAAAATAAAAATAATTAAAAAAATTCTGAACCCAAAATAAGTTTATATGAAATTTTATGAACTTAAGAAGTGGTACAGTAACTAGATCTGAAGTTAGAAAATTATTCTCTAATTTCGAATCTCCTCAGATAGGAAGCTCTACCTACTTTTCAAGTTATACACCTTCAACTTCTTCTCCCCACGTTAATACAGAAAGGAGTTTCACTCTTATAATTTTTGAAAATCTCGAAATGGTAGAAAACAATCAAAACAATGCGAATAATACTGTGCAAAATTTAAATCAAACTCTTCTGTAGCTATCCGCTCCCACAATAGAGGATGAGCCTTTTTGCATAAATTTGCTAAACCTGAACGTGCCATTCAAGTTAAATTCTGGCCTTCTGACCAAACTCCCCGTATTTAACGGCCTAGCTGGTAAAGACCAGCATAGACACTTGAAGGAGTTACACATAATGTACAAGTCGACCAAACCCAAAGGTATAACGGTCTACATAATGAAACTGTTTGCATTTTCTTTCACTTTACAAGGATATGCAAAAGATTGGCTGTATGAATAGCTGCCATTATCAATCAATACTTGGGGAGAAATGCAGAGTGCTTTTCTCGACAAGCATTTCCCCTCAAGCCGAACAACGAATCTCCGGAAAGAAATTTTTGGGAATAGATAGAAGGTGGGGGAAAACCTTCACGAATATTGGGAGCTTATATGTGAGTTGTCGCTCCATTCGATTGTAGAAAACCTCCTAATCCTGCATTTCTATGAAGGGTTGCTACCCGAAGAAAGTCACCGAATAAATGCTTCAAGTGGTGGCGTCCTAACGAACAAAACTCCTTCTGAAGCAAGGAGATTAATAGAAATTTCTTCCCAAAGTTCTCAAGACTTCAACCCAAGGACTAATGCTGATAAAGAGGCAGCTGGAAACTCGGCTACCAATAAAAACATTGCTGTGATTACTGATTTGGTTACTAAACTAGTAACCAACACTACTCAAGCACTGTCACCCCTTTGATTGTGGAGGTCATTTTGTAGTGAGACGAACAGCTCACAAGATTTTATCTTATGGATTTTACTGGCCATCTTTAAACAAAGATGTTTATGAATATATAAAGAGGTGTGAACAATGCCAAAAGACTGGCAATATATCGAAAAAAGATGAAATGCCTCAAAAATATGTCATGTCTTGTGAAATTTTTTATGTATGGGGGTATAGACTTTATAGGACCATTTTCAAACTCAAATGGTCATTCATATATATTGCTAGTAGTCGATTACGTCTCAAAATGGGTGGAGGCCATACCTACAAAAACTAACAACGCTAAGGTGATGGTTGAATTTATTAGGAATTCTATTTTTAATAGATTCAGCGTTCCTAGAGTTGTAATAAGCGACCGGGTAACCCACTTTTGCAACAAGGTATCGGACACCCTATTTAAGAAATATCATGTCAATCATAGGATATCTGTAGCCTATCATCCACAAACGAGAAGACAAGGAGAAGTGTCCAATCGTGAGATCAAAAGAATTCGGGAGAAAATAGTCAATCCGAAGAGGAAGAATTGGAGTGACAAGCTGAATGACGCTCTTTGGGTGTATCGAACTGCATATAAGACTCCAATCGTAATGTCTCCGTACAGAATAGTGTACAGAAAAGCATGCCAGCTGTCAGTGAAAATCGAACACAAGACGTGGTGGGCAATGAAAGAGCTGAATTTTAAATGCGAAGATTGTGCAAATATGAGGAAGCTCCAAATCTCGGAACTAGACGAGATTCGTCGTGATGCATATGAAAATACTCTTTATACAAAAAAAAATTAGCAGACTTCATGACGAGAAAATTTCACGAAAAAATTTTAACGTGGGAGATAAAGTCTTACTTTATAATTCTTGATTAAGGTAATTCCCGGAAAAATTAAAATAGAGATGGGAAGGACCGTTTGTTGTTGAAAAAGTCTTTCAACATGGAGTAGTTGAAATCAAAAGGGAAGACACATCGAAGATCTTCAAAGTAAATGTCCATCGTTTGAAAAGATACCATGAACAACAAGATTTGGAGTGGTTCGATGAAATTTCCTTGGAAAGGGTGGACCGCGTTTCGAAAAAATTGATTTGGCGTCATGGCGGTCGAACCAACAACGTTAAACAAAGGCGCTTCTTGGGAGGCAAGTCAAGTTTAGTTTAGGTTTTTCTTCATAGTATTTTCATTTGTTTTTCAAATCGGCAAATGAAAAAATCAAGCTGTCAAAAACGTTGTCTAACACGATATTTCATGATGAATATCACTGGAAATATGTGTTGGGATGTATGAAAGAGTTTAAGATGTGTGTGACGAAAACATGAGAAGAAAATTAATTAGCAGTGTAGAAAAGCCTATCGAGGGCACGAATGACGTGTAACGGGTGCGACTCGTTTGTGGCGGGCGTGACCTTTGTAATTGCGGTTGCGACAGCTCTCATAGGGGATATATCCACGGGGGCTGCTTTAGTTTTCATTTGTCACACATATGCACACAAATTCTCTCAAATTCCTCTTACACCACATATTCAATTTTGCATCTATTCCGTGTAATCAAGTAACCCACACGTTCATATTATCGAGTGGAACACGCGGACAAGTAGCAGACGTTCAGAATGCATCATTTTGTGCGTTATTCAAGGTTTTTCCATTGTGAAAACCTAGATATGAAATTATCATTTCAACTCCAAATTCAATAATCTTGTACTCTAAATTGCTCTACTCGTCACGTAGATTTCAAATTCATAGTTAAATTGTTGAGATTCAACCCGAATTTGACACATTCATGCAATTTGCCTAGGGTTTCATACACGATTATCATTAATAATGGTTCGTACGAAGAACCCTGTTTATCAATCCGGTGAGGGTCCATTTACCGCTGCAGAGCGTGTATTATAGCTGTATCCTCACAATGCTATCCAGATTCCTACAGAGCATATTGACCAGCATGCCAAGATCATGGCCAGAACTATCAGGCAGACTAGTTTTCTTCATTTTGGCGATCTAGTCACTCTAGGGCTATGGCTAGAGATCACTCGTGCTATCACACAGCTGGGATGACACCATTCTTTGCTGACGGGATGGCCCACTTATGTGCCACTCGTCAGGGAGGTTTTGGGCACATGGACTAGTACGGTAGGAATTACACCTGCTGATTACCCAGTAGAGGAATATATCTTATTTCAGCTAGGGAATGAGTTGAGGAGGATACGTATAACAGAGTTCTGTGAGGTTTATCGTGTACGAACAGGTGGTTATAGAGAGTATGAGTGGGGTTATGTGCCGTACTTACAAGCGTTATGGCAGGAGCTGACATTGACTGCAGGTTACAACCCTCATAGCAGCAAGAACTCAGCGCTTAGGAACACAGTGTTACGGTCTTTTCTCTAGTTTCTTGCTTATACTTTATTGGCTACCAAGAGTTGCCTGGGTGTTGTCTCCTAGAAGGAGTTGGGTATATTTTTTGTGCTTTTGTACAACTTGATTTCTCCAGCGCATTACCCGTACCTCAGTACCGGATACATGCTCTTGGAGAAGATCGAGTCAGCTACAGGGGACAGTGCTTCTACGCCTATACTTATCGGTGGGCTACTTACACCGCTCGCTGCGCACTTTGGATTTGACCTATCGATTGTAGCATCACTATCAGAGCCCACTCGAGGACCTTTCGGCATAGACAACTTCATCTGAGTAGGGATGATATCAGTAAACAAAGGGGTTTATTATTTGACGGCGCGAGCTGGTGAGGACCCCAGGCGACTTTCTTTGCCTTCTAGTTCCGTTACACTCTCGGTTCGAAGGAACTGGGAATTTCCTCCACCTGCTAACAATGATAATGCTGTCGAGGGTGATGACGATCAGGCTGAGGATGAGGAGGAGCAGGAGGGGGATCCAACCATGAGCGAGCCTCAGGCAGATCTTCTCTAGCCTTTCCATCAGGCAGATTTGCAATTGTCTTCACACTAATCCCGGCATTTACACCATCTACGACGATCTATTTCATGCCAATCTGGCCCTATGTGATTTATTTCCTTTAGTCCGTCTTACTTCATGCGTCTATATTTTCTTTAGACTGCACTTTAGTCTAGCTTAGGAGAGGATGGTTATTATCGACATTCCAGACATTTTATTTCTATTTGAGTCAGTTGTATTTTATTTCTTTTATGTTTTATGCAATCTCGTTTTAATTGTTTTTGTCAACTTTTTATGTTTCACCCTTTAAAAGAAGCGAAAACATATTAATGCTTAATGAACCTAAGTTTCAAGACGTGATTCACAAGTACAAATTTAATCACCAATCATCCTTAGCCACTTATATATTGAAATGTGGCATTGATCTCATTTACATGCTTCTATGTGCAATTTTTATACTGTCTCTTCTCATTATGTTTTTTACATGTGTGAGAGAGTGAGAGGGACTCATATTTATTATTGAGTTGTGTTTTGTCAGATGTCAAACATTAACTTACCAAACGAAAGAGAAATCGACGTAGCACGTGTAGACAGATGGATCAAGGACGTAAACAAGTAGGTTGTTGATCCAAACAATCCCATGATGGCTCCAACTCCTTACAGCTTTAATATCTTAAGGCTTCATATGACAGAGCTTCAAGAGAATCAAAGATTGATGATGGAGAGTATCCAAGAGATGAAGCTTGCTCAGGAGATGACATCGGGTGAGATCAATCGTATCCGATCGATCTAGCAGTTTCAAAGCTGGATGGATGGGATGATTAGAGATATATGGAGCTGGTTCCACAGGGCTAGTTGTTTTTAGGGTGAACCTTAGCTAACATGTATTTCTTTTGTCTTTTGCGCTTTATTTTTTTCTTTTTCTCTTTTTACATTGAGGACAATGTAATGTTTTAGCTTAGAGGAGAGGCCATATGATTTTTTATTTATATTTAGCGTTTTATATGAAGAAAAAAAAAGTCAAAAAGGAAAAAAAAAACTATAAAAGCAGGTGTTTTGTTGTTGTTTTTTTAACTCCATGGCTTGAGTAAAGTAAAATGATGATTTATGTCTTGACAGTTGTTGTACTAATACATTTAGTTTGAATATCGTCTCTAAGGGATTCCTGAATCTTTGCTAACACCGTTCTATTACATTTCCTATGATATGACCTATTCATGTGTAGATAACATTTTAGTGGTGACTTGAACCGTAAAGAGACATATGAAAAAAAAAAACTCCATGTTCTCCTTTTATGCCATCTTTTCGCTTATCCACCGATTATAGGGGGTATGGTGTGAGTTTTTAAAATTAAAAAAAAAATTATTTATAAAGCATCTGTCTTCCATGGTGACCCTTATGCTATTTTTAGTTACTGAAAAATGTTCTAAGCCTACTCATTTTTAAACAAAAATAGGGAGAAAAATTATCAAAAATTATTTAAGACAATCACAAAGCTTCAAAAGTATCATATCCCTTACCTCGGTAATCAAAATTACCATCTACGAATAAAAAAGGGGATGTTGTATTCAATAAGACGAGCTTGAAGAAATAAAAAAGAAGAAAAGATACATATCCAGCAGGGAGTGTAGACCTCCTTTGAGACCTTGATGACTTTGAGAACGACCCATGTCGGACGCATTTCTGACCGTAAGGAAGAAATGGGGTGGAGTAAATAAATTTTGAAAATGATTTTCGAAAAGTTTTGTCTTGTTACATCTCTGGAATATCTGCTAGGTGTGAAGGAGCATGAGAGGGGATGATTTGAAGGGTAGTTTATATGGTGTGAATAGAGATAAAGGGCAACTTTGTGATGAATATTTCTTCGATTTGTGTTTTGTGTTGTTAATTTTAGGCATTTTGATTATTTTAATGCTCAAGCTATGGGAATTTTTGAGTTTTGTTAGTTTTTCAATGTCAAGTTGAGTCTTTGTTTTGAGTTTAGACTTTGCTTGGGTACAAGCAAAGGGTTAGCTTAGGGAAATTTGATATGTCTGAAAACATGCATCATTTCTTTAAGTCAAATGTTTGTTCTGTTCCTTAGTATTGTCTATTTTCATGTTTTTAGTGTTGTTTTTGGTCTGGAATGTAGGTACTGCTGTTTTTTTGTGTTTGTCGCAGATAAGCATGGATTTTGGACGAGAAATAATCAAGGCAGAGATTGGATAAAAGCGTGTCAAAGAGTTTGAAGGCAAATGTTGATGTGATCGTGATTTCACATGTTTCGAGGAGAGTAGCAACTGGATTTCACGTCGTTGCTATTGTTTTTACGTGTTGCTATGGAGTTTTAGGTGTTGGATTGATGTAAGATGATGTTCAAAGGTGTATTAAGGTGTTTGTAAAGTGTTGTGCGCATTCTGCACTAGAGGAAGCAACATCGCGAACAGAGGACAACTGTCACGGGCGTGGCAAGGCCGTCACGGCTGTGACACCAGCAATTTAAGCGGTCATGGCCGCGACAATGCTGAAGCTCAGGAGATTAAATTCTGTTCGAGTGCAGATTAAACCAGAGCAGTCCGATCGATTTTGAATCGATTTTTTTAGGGGAGAAAACGAAGAGGGGGACGATCAGAGAGAAGCAGAGACGACTTAAGGGTTTCGAAGAGAGACAACACCGCCACACTTTTCCACCTTTCTCACACGTTAGGGCTCGAATTTGGGCGACGTTTGTTTTGTTCTTCGTTATTTCGCTTACGCTACCTTGTGGATCTTCATTTGAGCTATAACACTCTCATTTTCAGATTGTTTCAATTTTGTCATAATGTGTATTTACATCGTTTATGCTTCTTTCCTTATTGTATCAATGCATATGCGTGAGTACTGATATTGTGGGGATGGATAGATGAATTTGTGACGAATTTGGATCATAAGATTTAGGAATTGAATCTGAAACAGTTTGTAAATGATGAATGTTGATGCATGAAACTTATATTAATGACATATGACTTATGAAAATGAAATTGATCGTTTTATATTTATGAGTTAAGGCTAATAGACCATGCTAAATGGTTGTAAATTAATATTCATTTTATATTTGAATCGTTTTATATTTAATTAATTTATTTCATATTCGTTGTAAATGAATCTGATTTAAGTTAGTTAAATAGGTTGACTTGCCGAGCTAATTGGTTGTCGATAATTTAGGAAAGTGGTGAGTTAAGCCAAAACTCACTACGATCAATCCAATTAAATCATTACGAACTAAATTAGAAAATCCATGATTGATCCAAAGGAGTTGCAAAGGATTCGAAAATCATCCCTACGCTTTTGTTAATGGATAAAAACCCACATTTATTATTCTCTTGATTGTTTTTGTTGCTTTTCATTATTTTTATAGTTTATTATTTTTACCATACTAAACCCCCAAATTTACCATTTCTGCACACACAGTGTAGGAATGAGTTTTATATAAGTTCAATTAGTTCTGATTGAGGCACCGCTGTTCCCTGTGGGATCGACTCCCTATTTCCTTATCTACATATCTTTAGTAGGGGTTTCGCAATTTGAATCAAGCGTACGATCGTTTTGGTAGGTCTTAAATTCGACTCGCACCATCAATAAAGATAGAGTTGGCGAACTGAGTCCCGTTATCCGAGATGAGGATTTTTGGTACCCAAAATCTACAAAGTATGGACTTCTAGACAAAACTTTGAACAGGTTGATCTGGTATCTTGGCCACTGCTTCAGCTTCGGCCCATTTGGAGATGTATTCCATCGCTCGCCATAATAGAAAATACTCTTTTACCCGGATCTAAGGGAAACGGACCCAGGATGTCGATCCCTCATTAACCAAAGGGCCATGGTGGTACCTGGATCGAGGTCAACTCCGAAGTTGGCTGCTTGTTGAGGTCAAGCATTCTTTGGCAATGGACACACTTCCTTACTAGCTCTATTGCATCCTTGGTGAGGTTCGACCAATAGTATCCCAATGTCATACATTTGAAGGCCAAGGTTTGGACACCATGATGGTTCCCATAAATCCCTTCGTAGACCTCAATCAAGACCGAGCTAGCTAGGTTCGGTCTCAAACATTTTTGCAAAGGCATAGAGTAGGCTTTCTTGAAGAGGTTCGCCGATGATCAGGTATTCCGGAGCTTTTCTTTGTATTTTTTGAGCCTCTCTTGGGTCGTCTGGAAGAGCTCCATGCTCGAGGTACGACCTGAGCAAGTCGACCCAGGTCGGTTCGACCTCGATTGCTCCTAGGTCGACCTCCTTGGTGAGCTTCCTGGGGGATTTCACAGTTTCAGTGTAAAGCTTCTCGCGGCTCCATCTTTCGAGTCTGAATGAAACCTTACTTAGGGTATCTGCTATCCCATTCTTCCCCCAAGGAATTTGCCGAATTCGAAATCCGAAAAATTTCATTTTGAGTTTTGTTGCCTGTTCGACATATCTTGTGAGCTCAAGTCCGACCTTACATTTCTGTTGGATCTTCTCCACCACTAGTTTAGAAAACCTCGATCTCTCTAATCCCGAGGTACGAAGCTAAACTGAGGCATGTATTCATTGCTTCGTATTCCACCATGTCATTTGTGGCTTTGAACTGTGGCTTCACTACACAAGGTAGCTCCCAATCTCCGAAAGAGATGAGTAGGACCCTGGCCCTCAATCCTTTTTGACACGAAGACCCATCTATGTAAGCTTTATAAGTAGAGGCCGAGCTACTAGAGGTCGGGTCGACCTCCTTTGGTGGTCGGTGTCTGAGCTGTGAGGGTTGGAAGACCCGTGGTAGGTTGGACTTTTCTTAATGGTCCGATCCGAAATGACATTCGGCCAAGAAATTAGCTAAGGGTTGAGCCTTAATTACGGTTTTTTGTTCAAAGGTGAGGCCATACTCAATCAGCTTGACCGACCACTTTAAGAGCCAGCCCGACATATCTGGTTTGTTGAGGACTTGTCTTAAGGATAGGTCGGTCACCATCGGGTGAGCTTGGAAATACGGCCTTAGCTTCCAAGCTACACACATAAGAGCCAAGACCACCTTCTCGATCTTCGAATACCTTGTCTTTGCCCTATGCAAGACTTTACTCACATAGTAGGTCAAGTTTTGAGTCTTGTCCTCTATTCTGAGAAAGACGGTAGAGACGACTTCCTCAGCGGCGGCAAGGTGGAGGTAGAGCTTTTCGTCTTCATGAGGTTGGGTCAGAAGGGGTACCTCTAGGAGGTAGAGCTCGAGTTGTTCAAAGACTTCTTGGCATTTTTGATTCTATTCGATCTAGTCAGTTACCTCCCTCTATGCTTTGAAGAAAGGCAAGGTGCGCTCAGCCCTCCGGGACATGAACCAATCTAGGGCCGCTACACACCTGGATTGCTTTTTGAATGTATTTCTTCCTTTTCGGGGGCTCCATCTTCAACACGGCTTCTATCTTGTGTTTTAAAGAGATATGAGTTTTTTTTTTCATGGTGTATTTAGCCTTTTCAAGTGTTATTGAGTGTTTTAAGGTCATTTCAAGGCTCTTTTGATAGATTCTTGTATTTTGAAGAGATTTGAGGTTGTTTTATGATGTTTATTAAACTTTTTCATTTGTTTTTGAGGTTTTTAAGAGAGTTGAGTTGTTTTTATGGCGTTTTTTAGCGTTTTCATGTATTTTTTAGTGTTTTAAGGTCATTTCAAGAGATTCTTATGTTTTGAACAGATTTGTGATTGTTTTATGATCTTTATTACCCCTTTTTTATTTCTGAGAAGGGTTGGTCTCGATACTTCGGTGTGTGATGAGGAATCCCGAGAAATTTCCCGAAGCTATTCCGAAAGCACACTTCGTCGGGTTCAATTTCATGACATATTGTTGGAGGAGGTGAAATGTCTTTTTGAGGTCGGTCATATGTAAGTCGACTGCCTTACACTTGGTTAGCATGTCGTCAATGAAGACCTCCATGGTGTCCTGTAGGAGAGGTTTAAAGACCGTATACACCAACCTTTGGTAGGTCGCCTCGGCATTTTTTAGTCCGAAGGGCATCATGATGTAGCAGAAGGTGCCGAGGTCGGTTATGAATGAGGTCTTCTCTCTATATTCGGGCGCCATGACAATTTGATGGTATACGGAGAATGCATCCATAAAGGAGAGAAGCTTGTGCCCCAAAATAGCATCCACTAGCTGTTCTATCTTTGATAACGGGTTGCAATCTTTCGGGCATGCTTTATTGAGGTCGGTGAAATCCACACACATTCTCCATTTCTATTGGCTTTCTTGTCCATGACCATGTTGGCCAACCACTTTGGATACTTGACTTCCCTTATTAAACCATCCTCGAGTAGCTTCCTAACCTCCTCTGAAATGGCTTTGTTTCTTTCCTTGACAAAGTGCCACAGCTATTGTTTCACGGGCTTTGCTTCGGAGTCGACATCTAGCCGATGCATGATCACTTCAGAATCGATGCTTGACATGTCAAAGGGGGACCAGGCGAAAATGTTAGCATTGCTTCCAAAGAACTTGATGAGGTCTGGCCTAATAGGGTCGACCAAGTGGGATCCGACCTTGACACACTTTGTGTTGTCTTCCGGGTTGAGTTGGACCTCGTCGAGGTCTTCCACTGGTTTGGTCGGGGCTTGGTTGACCTATGGTCAAGGTAGAGCTAGAGAGCTTCTTTCCTTTGAGCTAGAGAGCTTCTTTCATTTTGTTCAAAGACTTCTTGCTCTTTATGATTCCATTAGATCTTGTCAGCTGCCCCCCTCAATGCTTTGAAGAAAGGTAAGGAGCGCTCAGCCCTTCAGGACATAAACAAATCTGGGGCCGCTACACACCCGGACAGCTTTTGAATGTCTTTCTTTATTTTCAGCGGCTCCATCTTCAATACGGCTTTTATCTTGTGTTTTAAAGAGATTTGAGTTGTTTTTTATGGTGTTTTTAGCCTTTTCAAGTGTTATTGAGTGTTCTAAGGTCATCTCAAACCTCTTCTGATAGATTATTGCGTTTTGAAGATATTTGAGGTTATTTTATGTTGTTTATTAACCTTTTTCATTTGTGTCTGAGGTTTTCAAGAGAGTTGAGTTGTTTTTATGGATTTTTTTTAATTATTTTCATGTGTTTTTGAGTGTTTTAAGGTCGTTTCAAGGGACTTTTGATACATATTTACGTTTTGAAGAGATTTGAGGTTGTTTTATGATGTTTATTACCCCTTCTTTATTTATGAGAAGGGTTGGTCTCGATGCCTCGGTGTGTGATGAGGTATGCCAAGAAATTTCTCGAAGCTACTCCGAAAGCACACTTCACTAGGTTCAATTTTATGTCATATTCTCGAAGGAGGTCAAACGTCTTTTTAAGGTCGATCACATGTAGGTCGACTGCCTTAGACTTGGTTAGCATGTCATCAATGTAGACCTTCATGGTATCATGTCACAAACCTTTGGTAGGTTGCCCCGGCATTTAGTCCGAAGGGCATCATGATGTAACAGAAGGTGCCGAGGTAAGTTATGAATGAGGTCTTCTCTCTATCTGTGAGAGCCATGAAAATTTGATTGTATCCTGAGAATGCATCCATAAAGGATATAAGCTTGGGTCCCAAAGTAGCATCCACTAGCTGGTCTATCTTTAGTACTGCGTAGCAATCTTTCGGGCATGCTTGTTGAGATCGGTGAAATCCACACATTCTCCATTTTCCATTGGCTTTCTTGTCCATGGCTACGTTGGCCAACCACTTTGGATACTTGACTTCCCTTATTAAACCATCCTCGAGTAGCTTCCCGACCTCCTCTACAATGGCTTTGTTTCTTTCCTCTACGAAATGCCTCCGCTATTGTTTCACGGGCTTTGCCTCGGGGTCGACCTCGAGCCGATGCATGATCACTTCAGGGCCAATGCCAGACATGTCAGACGGGGACCAGGAAAGATGTCAGCATTGCTTCTTAGGAACTTGTGAGGTTTGACCTAATCGGGTCGACCAAGGGAGATCCGACCTTGACACACTTCGTGTTGTTTTCAGGGTTGAGTTGGACATTGTCGAGGTCCTCCACTGGTTTGGGTGGGGACTTGGTCGACCTAGGGTCGAGGCTGTGTAGAATTGCTTTGATTCTTTCAAGTCTCCCTTAATTGTTCCTTCACTATTTGGAGTTGGGAACTTCATCATCATGAAACAAGGTGCGATGAGTATTTTAAAGTCCACAATGCAAAGTCGGCCTAGAATATCGTTGAAGGCCGAGGGTAAGTCGACCATAAGGAAATCAGCTTGTGTGGTCATGGTCCGTCCCGACTCTTCATCCCGATCATGAGAGGTAACGTAATGTACCCTTTCAGGTAGACTGTCTCTCCAACAAAGCCAACTAGTGGGGTATGGAAAGGTTTGCGGTCTTTCTCGTCAAGTCCTATTTTTCGGATTGTGGAATAGTAAGGTTGTCGGTCGATGATCCACTGTCAACTAGTATCTTCTCCATTTCATACTCCCCAGTCGTTAAGGTGACTGCTAGAGTATCATCATGGGGGTGTGGTATTCCGGGATCGTCCTCAGGTCCAAACTTGATCTTGATGTCCATCCAGGGTTTCATCTTAATGGCTAAGCAACCCCGTCTCTACGAGGTAGGCCTTGGTCCGAGCCGAGCCCCCCAACGATGACGTTTATCCTTGTCCTTTGTTGATCCCAAAATTTCGTTATTTAAAATATACAAAAAGTACGTATATTATGAACGTACAAGTTAAAATAACGAATGAGTAATGTTAAAATAACGAACGTAATGTCGCACATTGGGGTTAACGATTTCAATCCCATAAATAATGGATTATTAAATGAGATAAGATATTGATATTTAAGGTATAATTAAATCAACATGGATTAGTTATTGGAAGACCAATTTTAGAAAATTGTGATAAACAACAGTCTAACGAAATTTTAAAGAGGGGAAATTAATAAGATTTAGCATTGATTATATGTGTACATTTTGACGTCTGATAGTTTATTTTGCCCTGAAAGCAATTCATGACAGTCTATATTTTTTTCCCTAGAAAGCATATCTTTGTCCATTTCCTTTCCTGACAAATTATTTCCCCCATTCATCACTCATCACTTATCTCTCTCACTCACCTTTTTCCTTCTTCCCCTATTTCTCTCCTCCTTTAAACAAAAACCAATACCAAACCCATGCCCTCACTTCATCACCATCCTTCTCACGTAGCGTCTCATCTCTCTCACTCTTAACTCTCAAGCAAGCAAATCGTCAGTATGGGCCCATATTTAGCTGCGGTTAGGCCCCTTCCGGAAATAACATTCATGTCAACTGTCATACTCCGGTCACCAACACCATCATCTTCGTCCTCCTTGCCATCACCGCCACCAACCACATGACCACGACACACCATCGTCGCCACCACCATCTTCGCACCATCATCCATATCCACACCAACACCATCATTATTGTAACGCCCCGAGTTTTTCGATCTTTTTCTAGAAAACCCACGTAGCATTACTGCCGCTAGGGTCCTACAGTCC
>JAOVYX010022510.1:0-14538 GCA_035668315.1 Drosera spatulata
GCCCTCTAGGTTATTTCTGGGACTTTCAGCCATGGTTTTTGATAAATAGAATTTTATCAACTTGACCCTTAGTAAAACTATGTGACAGTAAGAATTTCGAGAGCATTTCATACCAAGCCCTTGGGGCTTGTTTAAAGCCATAGAGAGCTTTCTCCGGTTTAAACACATGATCAGGATATGTTAGATCTTCAGAGCCAGGTGGTTGTTAAACATATTACTTTTAGATTGTCATTCAAGAAAGCACTTTTCACATCCATTTGATGTAACTTGAAGTTCATGTGAGTAGCAAATGCAATCATATCCTAATGGTTTCTAATCTAGCAACAGGTGCAAAGGTTTCTAATCTAGTAATCATGATTACTAGGTCTGGTTTCAAGATGCCATACTTTGCTTCTTTCAAACTAATTCAATTCATTTTGCATTGTACACACCCAGTCAGGATCAGTTAGAGCTTCCTTATAATCATGGGGTTTTATGTGAGAAAAAAACCTAAAAAAGCACAAGTGTTTTGAGGAGAATTCATTGACATTTTTTGAACACCAACTTTTAAATCACCAATCGCCACATCTGGTGGATGTGAGCCTTTGTATTTCCAATTTCTGATCACTTGAGAGTGTTAGAAGGCTGTTGAAGCTCCTGTTCCTTGTTTTGGTTAATTTCTTCCAATTTAGGTTCCAAGGCCCGGTTCTTCTTGCCTTTAGATTTTAGGTTTTCTGTTTGATCACCATACTCCTTCATCTTTGTGTTTCCATCAACTCCATCTTGATCTTTTGATGATTTACCGTCTATTTTAATTGGTTTGTCCTTGAGCAAGCTAATCTTGAAGTCTTCATCCTTACCTGTACCTGTCATATGCCTAGAGCAGCTACTATCTAAGAACCATAAGCTGCTCCCTCTCACTCTTGCCTGCAACCATGAAATCAAACGGTTAGTTTCGAAACCCACCTTAGGTTGGGTCGTTTGCATAAGCAGAAACAAAAATAGGAGTAGACAAAACAATGTAGGTGGTTTTCACTTGTTTCAGGTTCTTAGCATGATCATTAAGTCTCTTGTTACAGTTTTTAATCAAATGATCATCCAAGCCATAGTAAGTACACAACAGATAATCAGGAACAACGATGTACTTCTTTTGAGGTTTTCTAGATGATTTTCTTATATTAACATCCTCAAATTTAAGTCCATATTTGTGATATGATCTGTTAAGTATAGGTTTGTTTGTGACACTTAACTAGGAAGGGTTGGGCCTTCGTTGCTTAGGCATTTTGGTCAATGGCCCTGGTTTCCTAGTATACTTATCATCAATGACAATCTTAGCTTCCAGCAAAGTTACTTTCCTTTCAAGCTCGTGATTCTTTTTTTGCACATAGAGCAATTTTTGTTCCTTTTCATGCAGCAACTCAGATTTAGTGACCTCTTTGGGTTTAACAAAAATTGGTTTTGACTTCAGATTCTCTACTTGGAAGGCCTGGGCCTTAGTTGTTTCCTTTATTGCCTCGATTTCCTTCTTACTTTCAATCTTAGTTTCCTTAAGTAACTTGCATCTGCTCACTGTTAGATTCAGCATGTTGCTTAACTCATTTATCTCATCCTTAAGCCTCTCAATTTCAGATTCAAGATTCAACTTTTCATCAATAATTGTATCAAGATCATTCAAAACTCTTTCAAACATGATTGACATCCATATTAGCTTTAGACAGCTTGCTCAAATCATTCGTAAGAGTTTTGACATCAACTACCTTATCATCTGAATCTGAAGCATCAGAATCCTTTTCAGCCATGAGATAACCTTGTTGGTGACTTTGTTGCTTGAAGGGCCAAGCCTTTCATCCTAGTTGACACACCAGCTTCATCATCTTCTTATTGCTTCAGTGTCTTCTCATAGGTGATCAAGGAGCCAATCAAATCACTCAACGGTAGCTTCTTTAAGTCCTTGGCTTCTTGTATGACAATGACCTTTGCACTCTAAGCCCTAGGGAGGCTTATGTGAACTTTTCTCATTAGTTCATTAGGAGTGTATGATTTACCAAGTGAATCTAGTTTATTGACAATCTCATTAAACCTTGTAAACATCTCCTTGATGGTCTCATTAGGGCTCGTCTTGAAGCTCTCAAACAATGAAACCAAAAGACTAATTTGTTGCTCCTTCACTTCACTGGTTCCTTCATATTTCACCTTCAAAGTGTCCAAGTCTCCTTGGCAGTCTTGTATATTGAGATTTGCTTGTATTCAGCACTAGTCAAGCCACATATGATAATCTTCCTTGCTCGTGCATTCCTCTCCAACTTCTAGAAGTCTTCTGTAACCTATTCAACTCTTGGTTTCTCGACCATCTTTCCATCAGCATCCCTTTCTCTATCTTCAGTGGTCCATTCTGGATGGTCTCCCATGGTTTTCAGTCCTCAGATTGAATGTAGATCTCCATCTTCTCTTTTCAGAAACCATAGTAGGTTCCGTCCAACAGTGGTGGCCTATGCTCAGATGCACCCTCCATTCCAGCCTCCGTCAAACTCATCTTTTTCTTGTCAGGTAGTTGTCCTTTAAGAAGGACCTGCTCTGATATCAATTGTTGGTTTGCAGAGGATACTCAAAGAGAAGGGGGGTGAATTGAGTATAAATGGATTTTCGAACTCTTATCACTTTCTTGATGAGGAATGCCTGGGTCTTTCTCAACCTGTTTGCTTATTTGTAAGTCACCAACTATTTTGTATGCTTATTTATTGTGTGATGAAGAACAAAAGCAGTAAAGAGAGAGTTGACACAGTGTTTATATTGGTTTGTCACTTGCCCAAAACTATGGAACAAGAGATTTACATCCAGTACTCAGTAGGATTTTTGAGAACTTTGCATTATGATCTCCTTCACTAGTATATATCGTTCTCCCTCTCCTTCATCAATCCTCCTGATCAATGTCAGAGAACCCCTGTATCACCAACACCCTGATGACACAGTCAACACCAATTACAACTTGTACATCCTGTTATACTCCGGATTAAACCTTAGCAACTCTAGTACCTATCCTCCCTGATAGAACTCTTGTACACTCAACTTCAATCAACTGTAGCAACACCTCGTATTTCTCTGGTCCTTAGTTTCCAGGATTACACCACTTGGAACTTGGCATCCTTGTCTTCAACAAGGCGCGGGTCTTCCTCTGGTTCAGTCACCTTGAACCAAGGAAGTCTTCTTTATCAACTCTCCAGTCAATCAACAACAGTAGCTTGTGTTTGTTGTTGTGTGTCAGCTCCAAAACACCAAAGGACCGTCGTTTAGGCTTATGGATGTTTATGGAGCTGGATTGAACTTCTATGAATGGCGAATTGGCCCTTTGTTCTTCGTTTGTAATATGATGGCAATGTTGTGTAGGTAATCGACCCGTTTTGTTCCCTGATGATGATCTCCCTTTTATAGAACTTTAGGAATCAGCATGTTTGGATCCCCATCTTTGTTTAGATAGCAATCTGATCTTCTTTCCATGTTTAGGCCTCCAAAACTTTTCATATCTACAAAACAATCCAAAACAAATTCTTGTAGTAAAATATTCGAATTTTACTCAATATATTATTAGTCCATATATAAGATATTGAGAATAATCCATGAAGACTTAACAAACTCAGCATAATCATCAAAACAAGATCTTTTCATGTTTATGTCATATTTATGGAAACTAGAGAAGGCTTGGGCCTTTCTCACACCTATCTCAGTTCCAATACTATGTGAAACTTCACTGGCAATGGTGATAAATAAATGGTCTTTTTTGTTTACCACTTGAACTACATCAAAACTCGTGGGATATTTGATATGATTGTTCAAAATACTGAAATCCAGAATCAATATTTTCATACTCAATGTTTGATATGGTTGCTCAAAACTATAAAGTTCTCATACTCATCACGCATAATGATATATATGTGATGTGTGCATAAACACACAACGTTTCTTTATTCTAAATGTTTATTTTATTCATTTTGTATTGTCTATTTTATATTTTCAGCATCTTTCTGTCATGGAATATTAGTTTCGTTGTGTTTTTATGATTTTGGCAGATTGGCGCGAAGTTTGGAGCAAAAATGAAGAAGGATGAAGAAAATGGCAAGTCATGAGCTCAAAAAGCTGGATTTCACGATTCATGGTCGTTTCACGTGCTTTTAGAGTTTATACAACAATGTTTCACATTGTTTAGCTCGATTACCATGTTTAGATGCGTTGTATCAGTTTTTAGATTTTTTGAACGTCGTTTAGTATTTTTTTATGTTAGTTTTAAGGTTATAGAAAATCAGTCGTGGGTGTGTGTCGTGGGTGTGCCTGGTTGTCGCGGGCGCGACGGGTGATTTCAGCTTATTCCACATTTTTTAAGATGTCGCGTGAGTGTCATGGTCGCGGTCGCGACGTTGTCCCAGATGCAAAACATTGATTTTCAGCCATCGGATCGATCTAGTCTCGACCTACGCCTATTAATACGTGCCCTAGGGTTTTTCTAAACAAGAATATAGAGGAGGAAAAGCTCATGAACAACAGGAGGCCATCAAGGGAGGCGAGACGCAAAGAGGAGGAGCCTTGGAGGGTATTTCAAGGAGTTTTGATCCACAAATGCATAGGATAGCTTTGGACTTTAATTTGGAACGCATTGAGCACTGTAAAACCTTTGTTCTCAGTTATTCAATCTCTGCAGAATGTTTGCTTACATTGTCATGTTTAATTCCATGCTTAGTTTGATGCTTATGTGTGAGTAGTTTTTTAGTAGGGATGTGTTGATGAGTTTTGATGACCTTAGATCATGAGATGTTGAGTATACAATTGAAACCAGAGATGTTTGATGATGAAAATGTTGCATGAAACCTGTTAGAAGTCACTAAGTGGTGTTAGTGAGTAGCTAATTGATATAATATGATTTAAGTTAATTGTCATATATAATCAATGGTTTCATATGCATGTAACATGATTAGTTTAAGCTAATTGCTGTGATTGTTATGAATGTTAGTTCCATGTTATAATTCAACTCTTTTGATTAAATCATGTTTGAGCTGATTGAAATGATTTTTATCTATTGAGTTAGTTTAACTATCCGAGCTAATTGGAAGTTAGAAGCTAAGAAACGTAGTGAGTTAAGCTAAAATTCATTGCAACCATTCCATGTTAGTCATTACATCTCAAATTGAGAAACATCTGTGATTGATCTAAGTGACTCAAAATGATTCAACCATCGTCCCTATATTTCTCCTAACTTAAGTAATCCACTCTACATTCTAGCTCTATTTTATCTTCTATCGATTAGTTAGCTTAGTTTTAAGTTATTCCTCTTAAACAGTTTAAACACACCAACCTCATTTTATATTTAATCTTACCCCATTCCTTTGGATAGTAACTATTTTAAGTTTGTTTGGTTCGACATTCGCCATTCCCTGTGGGATCGGCCCCTGCTTCCTTATCTACATTAGTCACTTTAGCGGGGTAAAAACAAATTTGCACATTTCGTGACGAGCGTGGAAGCAGTCATATTTACAACGTTGATCGGCTTCGCATCAAATTTTTGGCGCCGTTGTCGGAAAAATCGGTAACGAGTGTCAAGTCAACCAAACTTAACTTAATAGTTTTCTATTCTAGGTTTTTTTTAAAAATTATTATTTTAAGGACTAGACTGTTTTTAAAATAAACAAAAAAAATTATTTTTCTTGAATTCAAATGAAGTTTATATGAATTTTTATGAATTGAAGAAGTGGTAGGGTAACGGGATCTAAAGTTAGGAAATTGGTGTCTAGTTTCGAATCTCTTCAGATAAGAAGCTCTACTCCCTTTCAGGTTCTACACCTTCAACTTCTTCTCCACCCGGTCAAATCGAAAGGAGTTTCACTCCTATCATTTTTGAAAATCTTGAAATTGTAGAAAACAATGCAAATAATGCTGCACAAAATTTAAATCGAACTCTTCGGGAGTTACCTGCTCCCACAATAGAGGAAGAACCTCTTTGCATAAATTTGTCAAATCTGAATTCAAATTAAATTCAGGCCTTCTGAATAAACTCTCTGTATTTAATGGTCTAGCTGGTGAAGACCCGCATAGACATTTGAAGGAGTTGCATGTAATCTGCAAGTTGACCAAACCTGAAGGTATAATGGTCGACATAATGAAATTGTTCGCATTTCAAGGTTATGCAAAAGACTGGCTATATGAACAGCCATCTTTATCAATTAATACCTGGGCAAAAATGCAGAATGCTTTTCTCGATAAATATTTCCCATCAAGCCGAACAAAGAATCTAGAGGAAGAAATTTTTGGGATTAGACAAAAGGTAGGGGAAAACCTTCATGAATATTGGGAGCGTTTTAAATGCTTATGTGCAAGTTGTCCACACAATTCGATAGCAGAAAACCTACTAATTCTGCATTTCCATGAAGGGTTGCTACCTGAAGAACGTCACCGAATAACTGCTTCAAGTGGTGGCATCCTAACGAACAAAACTCTTGCTGAAGCAAGGAGACTGACAGAAATATCTGCCCAAAGTTCTCAAGATTTCAGTCCAAAGGCTGATGCTGATAGAGAGGCAGCTGGAAGTTCGCCAACTGATAAAAAGATTACTGCACTTACTGATTTGTTGCTAAACTAGTAACCAACACTACTCAATCACAGCTTCAACAAGTGAAGGCGTGTGAATTCTACCAGAATATAACACATAAAACGGATGCTTGTCCTTCCTTACAAGAAGATGTAAACGCTGTCAATTTTCAAGGACAAAGGACAGCACTGTGGAATAATGTGCCTGATGTACCTTGGAGGAACCATCCAAACTTCAAATAGGGAACACAAAATAACGTCCAGAATATTCCTCAATAACAAAAATTCCCTCCAGGATTTGCTCAGGTATAGCAGCAGCAACAACAACAACACTTCAATGCTAATAACAATAATCAAGGATCATCAAGTGGAATGTCACTTGAAGAGATGATTAAGCAAATGGCTATAACACAAATGCAAATGCAAAAGGATGCTAAGGAGACAAAGACTGACATTCAGAGCATCCAAAGTCAAATGAGCCAATTAGCTTCTGATATGAGCCAGTTGAAAGCTCAGATGAGCAACAAACTCCCTTCTAAGCCTATAAATCCTAGAGAAACTGCAAACGCAATAACTCTGAAAAGCGGAAGAGAGTTAACAGCAATTTATGAAAATCCTCACGAAGTTGAAAATGAACTGAAAGTTCATAAAGATAAGGAGGAGGGGGTAACTGAAGTTCCTCAAATCCCTAAAAAACAAGAAGAAACAAGGATACCTACTCCGAAAGAAACAAGAATTATTTCTAATGCTCCTTTTCCTAACCGATTGACAAAGGACAAGAAAGCAGGACATATTTGAACTTTTTAAGAAAGTCGAAGTAAATATTCCCTTGTTGGAACAAGTTCCAAGATACGCTAAATTCTTAAAGGAACTTTGCACCAATAAACAAAAATTACAGGGTCATGAACGAGTCATGGTAAGCGAGAATGTTTTGGCTATTTCACAGAAGAGATTACCACAAAAACAAAAAGACCCTGGAATGTTTACCATACCATGCACGATAGAAAGTGTGCAAATTACAGGCTGTATGATTGATCTTGGAGCGTCCATTAATGTGATGCCCTTGTCAATTTTTCAATCCTTGAATTTAGGGCCTCTAAAACCAACTGGGGTTGTAATTCAGCTTGATGATAGGTCTGTCACACATCTTGTTGGAGTGATAGAAGATGTTCTTGTGAAAGTTAATGATCTTGTCTTTTCGGTAGATTTTTACATTATTAAGACTGATGATGGTCAAAACCATTCAACTCACGCACCAATTTTATTAGGGAGACCATTCCTACGGACAGCTAACACTAAAATAGATATTAATAAGGGAAAGCTGTCTATGGAATTTGATGGAGAAATGATCGAATTTAATATTTATAACGCTATTACACATCCACGCGATCAAGTATTCGCTGTATGTTCGGTTAGCACCTCCATGTCCCTTGAAGAAGAATTATTTGATACAGATGAGTTGACTTTTATGGAAACCATCAAAAAAAAAAGGAAATTGATCAAGAATTTGATGAAAGCAATTATTATCATGATTTATCTTTCCTTGAAGATCAATTGCAAAGGCACGAACATGCCAAAATGCTTGAATTGCCGTAAGATAATGAAAAGATCAAACCATCAATTGAAATACCACCAACTTTAGAACTGAAACCATTGCCAGCTTAGTTGAAATATGCTTATCTAGGTGACGATAACAAGTTACCAACTATTATTTGAAGTCAACTGACGGATGAGCAAGAAAAAGCTCTGAAGGATGTACTGAAAAGACATAAAATGGCTATTGGATGGACTCTTGCTGACATTAAAGGAATTAGTCTTGCTACTTGCATGCATAGAATTTTATTAGAGGACAATTCCAAACCATCCAGAGAACCGGAAAGGAGATTGAATCCTCCAATGATGAAGGTGGTCAAAAATGAAATTTTGAAATTTCTCGATGCTGGAGTCATTTATCCAATCACGGACAGCCGATGGGTGAGTCCAATACACGTAGTGCCTAAGAAGTTAGGATTAACGATTCTTGAGAAGGATAATGGAGAAACTATTGCAACAAGAGTGTAAAGTGGCTGGAGAGTCTGTATTGATTATCGCAAATTAAATGCCGCCAGGAGAAAAGATCATTTTCTGTTACCTTTTATGGACCAAATGCTAGAAAGGTTAGCGGGCCGTTCTCATTACTATTTCCTAGACGGTTATTCAGGGTATAACCAACTTGTGATAGCCCCTGAAGACCAAGAAAAAACAACATTTACCTGCCCCTTTGGAACCTATGCTTACAGGCGTATGTCCTTTGGCTTATGCAATGTACTTGTAACGTTCCAGAGGTGTGTAATGTCTATATTTTCTGATTATATATCAGAAATAATAGAGGTCTTCATGGAAGATTTTTGAGTTCATGGAAATTCTTTTGACCATTGCCTGATAAATCTAGAAAAAGCTCTGAAAAGATGTGTAGAAACAAAACCTCGTTCTAAACTACGAAAAATGCCATTTTATGGTGGAAAGAGGTTTAGTGTTGGGACACGTTGTCTCCGCGAAGGGATTAGAAGTAGAAAAGGCTAAAGTTGAAGTTATCAAATCTCTGCGTTATCCCTCAAGCGTTAGAGAAATATGTGCATTCCTTGCACATGCAGGTTTCTACAGACGGTTTATTAAAGATTTTTCCAAGATTGCAGATCCCCTGAATAAACTCTTGAAGAAAGATTCTGAATTTACATTCACTGAGGAATGTAAAGAAGCTTTCGACATACTCAAAGAAAAATTGATCTCAACTCTTATTATTCAACCTCCGGATTGGAATTATCCGTTCGAGATCATGTGCGATGCGAGTGACCACGCCGTAGGTACTGTGCTTGGACAGAAAGTGGATAAGGTTCCACATGTAATTTATTATGCATCAAAAAACCTTGATGAAGCTCAAGTCAATTACACAACTACTGAAAAAGAGCTTTATTCAATTATTTTTGCCCTTGAAAAATTTTGTTCCTATTTATTACGGGCTAAAGTAATTGTGTTCTCTGACCATGCTGCATTAAAGTATGTTCTGAAGAAAAAGGAATCAAAACCGAGATTATTGAGATGGATTCTTCTGTTTTAGGAATTTGATATTGAAATCAGAGACAAGAAAGGTGGGCAAAATCATGTCGTCGACCACTTATCAAGAATTATAAATCAGGATGAGTCAATTAGAATATCAAAAGCATTTCCTGACGAGCATTTATATCATCTTCACAGTTATGTAGCTTGGTATGCTGACCTTGTAAATTTTCTAGTGACCGGAAAATTACCAAGTGATCTTCCAAGGCATCAAAAAGAAAAGATTAAAAGTGATGCGAAGTACTACTCATGGGAAGATCCAATTCTGGTTAAATTCTGTGCAGATGGAGTGATAAGAAGATGCATTCCTGATCACGAGATTAAGTCAGTGTTGAAGCACTGCCACTCCTATGATTGCGGAGGTCATTTTGGAATGAGAAGAACAGCTCACAAGATTTTGTCTCGCGGATTTTTCTTGCCATCTTTAAACAAAGACATTTTTGAATACGTAAAGGGCTGTGAGCAATGTCAAGACTGGCACTATATCTATGAAAGATGAAATGCTTCAAAAATATGTAATGTCTTGTGAAATTTTTTACATTTGGGATATAGTCTTTATGGGACCATTTCCAAATTCTAAAGGTCATTAATATATATTTCTAGCAGTTGATTACGTCTCGAAATGGGCAGAGGCGATACCCACATGAACTGATAACGCCAAGGTGGTGGTCGAATTTGTTAGAAATTTTATTTTTAACTGATTTGGCGTACCTAGAGTCGTGATAAGCGACCGGGAAACCCACTTTTGTAACAAGGTCATGGACGTCCTGTTTAAAAAATATAATGTTAATCACAGGATATCAAAGCTGAAGTGTCCAATCGTGAGATAAAAAGGATCCTGGAGAAAATTGTTAATCCGAAGAGGAAGGATTGGAGTGATAAGTTGAATGACGCTCTTTGGGCGTATCGTACTGCATACAAGACTCCAATTAGAATGCCTCCGTACAGAATGATGTACGAAAAAGCATGTCATCTGCCGATGAAAATTGAACATAAGGCATGGTGGGCAATTAAAGAGCTTAATGTGAAATACGGAGACTGTGTGAATATGAGAAAACTCCAAATCTCAGAACTAGACGAGATTCATCGTGATGCATTTGAAAATGCTGCTTTGTACAAAGAAAAATTTAGCAGGCTTCATGACGAGAAAATTTTGGGGAAAAACTTTAAAGAAAGAGCTAAAGTTTTACTTAACAATTCTCGCTTAAGGTTATTTCCTGGGAAATTGGAATCAAGATGGGAAGGACCGTTCATTGTCAGAAAGGTCTTTAATCATGGAGCTGTTGAAATTCAAAGGGAAGACGCGTCAAAGATTTTTAAAGTTAACGGTGACCGATTGAAACGTTACTTCGAACTTCAAGTTTCGACGTGGTTTGATAAAATTCCCTTGGAAAGGGTAAACTGCGTTTCAAAAAAATAATTTAACGTCATCGCTGTCGGGCCAACGAAGTTAAACAAAGACGTTTCCTGGAAGGCAACCCATGTTTAAGTTTCTTTTGAAGTTCGTATTTATTTCAATTTATTTATGATGACCACAACAATCTTAAACTGACACACGGCGTTAAACTCTGCAAATCTGTGATGCGAGTCATTTAAAATTGACTTTGGAAGAGGAAACGAATGAAAAAGGCATTTTAATTCATTCTTGTAGGAATTAAGACGAGAAACATTTGTCCAGGCTGAAAATACATGGTTGCGGGCGCGACTGAAGGTGTCACGGGCACGACACGACCCAGTCGCGGCCACGACGATGCGGAACCCTGATAAAAACAGGCCTGAGGCCTTATTTTTCATTTCTCATTCAACCTCAGTCGCACCCTAACCATTTTCCTCATATATCATCCTCCAAAATCGTCAATCAACTCGTGTATTCAAGTACTCTACACGTTTGTATCGATTAGGGGAATCTGTTGATTGTACGTGCGCATTCTAACACGTCTCAGACTCTGCAAAATTCGAGGTTTTCATTGAGGGAACCTAGGTATGAGTCCGCAATTTCAACTCCAAATTCAACGATCTTGTATTCCAAATTGATCTACTCATTGTGTAGAACTTGAATTAATAGCTGGATTGTTGAATTACACCCTGAATTTGAGAGAATTCATGTCAATTTTTGTAGGGATTCTATACAAAATGCCTCAGTCCAAACATCCATCATTTCGATCGGGCGAGGGCACTTCAGCTGCACCTTAGCGCATCCTAGTCCCATATCCACATGACGCTATTATTATTCCAAACAAGTATGAGGACCGTCATGGCGTGACTTCTCGTAGTGCTATCCGCCAGACCAGATTTCTCCATTCTGTTGACTTAGTCACGCTCCGTTTATGGACTGAGATTCTATATGCTGTTACACAGCTGGGGTGGGAGCACACCTTCTTGACTAGATGGCCTACGTATCCGTCCCTAGTCCGTCAGGTTCTGAGTACCTGGACTAGCATAGTTGGCCAGGCTCCAGCTAATGATGAGGTGGAGGAATACGTCTCGTTCCAACTGGGGAACGAGATGAGGTGCCTGAACCTGACCGAGAGGCTACCGGGAGTATGAGAGGGGCTATGTGCCACACTTGTAGGCACTATGGCAGGAGTTGACATTGACTGGGGGATACAACCCTCACGGCAGTAAGAGTTCCGCTCCCAAGAACCCTATTTTACGTATTCTGCACTGGTTCCTGACTTACATGCTGCTGGCTACCAAGAGTAGCCAAGGGGCTGTGCCACAGAAGGAGCAAGGTATTTTCTTTGTGCTGCTGCACAACCTTGTGTCTCCATAGTAGTATCCGTACCTTAGTACCGGATACTTACTGGTGGAGAAGATAGAGGTAGTCGCTGCAGACAACCCTAGAGCTCCGATTCTCATTGGTGGGTTACTTACCCCTCTAGCTACGCACTTTGTTTATGACATAACATCTGTTCCAGCCCTATTTGAGCCGACTGGAGGATCGTTTGGTATCGATAGTCTGATGAGAATTGGTATGATCTCTATTGATCGTGGTATCACTATCTTACCGCGAGAGCTGGTGAGGAGCCTCTACGCCTTCCACTTCCATCTCCTTCTCTCCGATTATCTAATCGGAGGAATTGGGGCTTTCCACTAGCTGTGGAGGATGATGACCAGGACTCTGAGGGTGACTCAGCTATGGGTGAGCCTCAGCAGGATCGGTCACCCCATTCACATCAATCTCATTCTCATCATTCTAATCATCCTGCACCAGCTACACCTACGTAGATCCCTGCACCTGAGCATATACCGTCTATGGACTGATACACTGCTTATCAATCTCTTCATCGGGAGGTAGCTGATCTACGTGCTGATGTGACTTCCCGCTTGGACGCTATGCAGCAGAGTCCGGAAGACTTTTAGCGTCGTATCTTTGATTATTTAGAGAGCAGATTTCCACCATCACCTCCTCCTATGTGATTTTCCTTAGCTAGTCAGTCTAGTTTTATGTATCTGTACTTTTATTTAGACTGCACTTTAGTTTAACTTAGGGGAGGTTGATCATTCCTAGACATTCCATTTATGTTTTTATTTTGAGTCAGTTGTACTTTTTCTTTTCAGAGATGTATGAATCTTTATGTTTTATGTATTCTCGTTCTACTTTTATTAACTTAGTTCCCTTAATTCTCGTCTTTTATGTTTAAACAAACCTAAGTAATGAATTCATTTCCATTTCATCATCCCTTTTCATTCCTTCACTCCTAGTTATGCTTCTTTGTATGTTTTCTAGTGCTTTCTCTCTTTCTTGTTTACATTATGTGTGTAAGAGAGAGTGAGAGGGATTAATTTTTACTATCAAGTTGTGTTTTGTCAGATGTCGAACACTAACTTACCACGTGAATGAGAAATCAGTATAGTAAGTGTAGACAGATGGATCGAGGACAAAGATGAGATGATTGTTGACACGAACAACCCCATGGTAGCTCCTATACCTTGCAGTTTCAACATCTTGAAGGGTCATGTAACAGAGCTTCAAGAAAACCAAAAGCTGATGATGGAGATGTTCCAAGAGATGAAACTCGCACAGGAGTCCATAGCAGGTGAGGTCAATCATATTCGTACGATCCTCGAGTTTCAAAATGGAATGGATGACATGATTCGCAACATATATAACTGGTTCCGCTCCTTTGGTTGTTTCTCGGGCGAACCTTAGCTAACAGGTATTCTTTTGTCCTCTGCGCTTTACTTTTATTTTTATATTGAGGACAATGTCATGCTTTCGCTTAGGGGAATTTTTAGGGATGATGAGTTATTTACTTAGAGTCTTTATTAGAGTTATAGAAAATTCTTTAAAAAAAAAAAGAATTTGAAAAAAAAACCTTGTTTTTAAATCTATGGCTTGAGCAAAGTTAAATGATGATTTATGACATAACAAATGTTACACTAATACATGTAGTTGAATATTGTCTCTAAGGAAGTCTTGAATCTTTGCTAACACTTGAACCGTAGCTAGACACTTAAAGAGAAAAAAATGAAAAAAATCTTCATGATTCTCTTTTATGCCATCTTTTCATTTATCCACCACTTATAGGGAAGCATAGAGAGGTTTTTGAAGAGAATTTTTTGAATTTGTGTTTATTAAACACCCTTTTTTTCATGGTAAGCCTCATGCTATTTTTGGTTACTGGAGAATGCTCTAGACCTACTCAGAATGAAGAAGAAAAGAGAAAAAAAAAAAAAAAAAAACAAAGAGTGAAAAAAAAATTTTGCAAAGCAATATTTTAAGGTGCTTTGTCCCTTGCCTCGGTAATCAAAATTACCATCTACGGATAAAAGGGGGTACAAAGTCTTTAATAATATAGCTTGAAAAAAGAAGAAGATACATATCCAGTAGGAAATCTAGACCTCCTTTGAGACCTTGGTGGCTTTGGGAATGATCCTATAAGGAAGCAA